>AUXH01000147.1:0-34800 GCA_000482145.1 Strigomonas culicis
GGCCGCGCCCGCGCTGCCGCTGCCGGCGACGCCGCAGCTCGGCGCGCAGGACGCCGCGGCGGGGGTGGCGGGGGCCCTGCCGCCCCCGCCGCGCTCGCGCGACGCGGTCCTCTACGCTTCGCTGGACGGCATGAACGGCGTCGGGACGGAGTCCCCGCCGCGGCGGCGCGGCGGCCGCCACCGCCGCCAGCGGCCGCTGGACAGCCGCTCGGCGGCCACTGACGGCACGAGCAGCGCCGCGCTGGACAAGGAGGAGGAGAGCGCGCGGTCCAGCTCCACCGCGGAGACGCGCCACGCGGACGCCGCCTGGGCCGACCAGCTGCTCGCGCCCGTGCGGATCCACTGCACCGGGGAGCGGAGCAACGGCAGCACCAGCGGCGACGACGAGGACCCGGCCGACGACGCCGCGGACGCCGCCTCGCGGTCCTCCTACGCCTCGTCGTCGTCGTCGTCGTCTTCCGCGGCCTCGGCGTACACGGACGCCAGCGACAGCGACGCGCTCCCCGCGCGCGCGGTGGCCGCGCAGGCGAACGGCGTGCCGCTGGTGGAGGGGCCAGACGGGGGGCCGTCCACCTTCATCCAGCTCGCGCGGCACCACAACGACCACACGATTCGGCAGTACTACCAGCAGCGCGGCGGCGCGATGCCGGCGGCCGCGACGAGCGGCCTGCTGGACTACATCGTGTCGCAGCAGGAGCCGACCGCCGCCGCCGCGCACGCCGGGCCGCGCACGACGCAGCAGCTCCTCCACAACGTGATGTACAAGCGCACCGGCGACGACGGGGGTGGCGATGCGACGCTGCAGGACATGCCGAGCTACCAGGCGAGCCGCGCCTACGTGGTCCCGACGGAGCGGCTCCGGGGCTTTCTGTCGGAGGTGCCGCCCTACGCGCAGCCGTTCGCGCTCAACGCGCTCGCGTGCAAGGCGCGGCAGGACGGCTATGTGGAGCCCCTCACCGGACACTTCTTCTTCTCCTCCTACTTCCTCCAGCACTTCGACGACTGCGGCGGCCTGTTCTGCAAGCACTGCCCGCACAACCAGAGCGAGCGGCTGCGGGAGCGCAGCGGGGCGGAAGCGCACCCGCGCCTGACCTGTGTGGAGCTGTACCACCAGGCGCTGCTGCCGCCGGCCGCCGGCGGGGTGATCGAGGGACTGGCGGACGTCAAGCGACTCTACTTTGACAACAGCAAGAAGCGGAGGGGAAAGGGGCCGCACCCGCACATGGGGGACGGCGCCTCCAAGTCGAGCGATGCGGCGAGCAGTGGCAGCGGCCGCGCGCGGGCGGCGGAGCGCATGTCGACGCGTCATATGTACATGCACATCCGGCACCGGCGCCACGACGGCACGCTGCCGCAGCAGGAGTGGCACGACCACACGTTTGCGGGCGCCATCGTCAGCGCCGCCTCGCTCGAGGAGATCGTCCGCTGGAAGATCCAGCCGCCGCCGACCGCCAGCGCGGCACGCGACGAGGCGTGCGAACACGCGCGGCAGAAGCGGGGGTCGAAGCGGTGCGAGCCGCAGCGGGTGCGGACCCCTACCGCCTTCCGGTCCATGCCTGGTGCGGCGGGTGGCGCGCCCGCCGCCCCTTCCTCCTCCCACTTGTCACACGAGGATGACGCAGGGGTGCTGGGGGAGCTGCATGTGATCGACTTCGACAAGTATGACTATTTGGACTTTGCAGGATTGTAAATTATATCGAATGATACACATGCACAGAAGCATTAACATAAGTGTGTGTGTATGTGTGTGTGTGTGTGTGTGTGTGTGTGTGAAAGAGTAAGCTCTATAATCACAAGAATAAAAAAGGAAAACCTGACACGGATGCGGAAATAAACAGTGCAGCTGTTTCTCTTTGTTGTTTGTGATGTTGGTATACGTGTGTTTACTATACTAAATACTGCTCTCCTCTTCCCCCTCTCCTTCTCTACACCAATCGATGGCAGTACAAGGCGCATCATAGTTGTGATATAAAGAAGCGAAACGACATGCCTTTGCGTGCGCACAGTGTATTGTTATTATTGTCCATATACTTTACTTTTAAGATTTAGTCATGCCGCCTCGTACCTGTCTCAAGACGAGTAGGTGTGTTTATCGTGTACTCCTTCCTTTGCTTTTGCTGCTCTGGGCCGGCGCGCTGCCCTTCGCGGCGGCGCAGCGCACCCCACGGGAGGCGTGGGACGCCCTCTACACGGCGCATCAGCGCAGTGGGATCGACCCGCGTACCTACCTCTTCGCGGAGGCCACCGGCTCCGCAGGGGGGGTGAGCCGCACGGCCTACACCGGCCGCCACGTGCACGTCATCCTGCTCGACTCCGGCGTCGACCGTCCTTTCCTCGAGTACCACCAGTCGAAGGGCGACGGAGGCGCGGCGGTGCGGTGCGTGAGCGTCGTGCCCGGCGTCGGCTGCTTCGACGCCGGCAACGCGCACGGCACCTACAGCGCGAGTGTGGTGGTCAGTAATCTGACCACGCGGGCGGCCGGCGAGGCCTACGTGGGGGTGGCCCCGGGCGCGCGGCTCACGATGGTGCGCATCTTCGACACGCGCATGGAGACCCAGCCGGCGTACATCCACAAGGGGCTGCAGTACGTGTACGAGCACCTTCTCAACACAACCGACCGCGACGCGGCCACGGGGACGAATGTCATTCTCAGCTTCTCGTACGGCAGCGAGCTGCTCCACCGCTACTTCACGGCGCCCTCCGCCATCGCGGCCGCGCTGGACGCGTTGCGCTGCATCCACCGTGTGCGCCCGCGCGTGCGCTTGCTGCTCGTCGGCTCCGCGGGCAACGACGGGCCGCGGCTGGGCACCGTCACGGAGCCCTCCGACCACGTTGACTGGCTCACCGTGGGCGCGCTGCAGCTGCGGCGGCCGCCGTCGCTGGGGCGGTGGGCGGCGCCGGTGTGGTTCCGCGCGGCGCAGCGGCGCACCGCGTCCTTCTCCGGCCGAGGGCCCGCAGGCCACCACGCCGGCGCGCCGCACGCGCCCTACGCGGTGGCCAAGCCAAACCTACTCGCACTGGGGCAGCACGTGCGGGCGGTGCGGCGCCTGCTGCCGGCGCCGCACCGCAGCGCCCGCCGGGCCCTGATGAAGAGCACGAGCGGCACCAGCATCGCGACGCCGCTCGTCGCGGCCGTGGCGGCGCTGGTGATGGAGTCGCTCGAGGCGAAGTACCGCGAGCAGGGCTGTGGGGACGCCGATGGTGGGCCCTTCTGCGCTCTGGTCCGCCGCATCGGTTTTGTGCACCTGGTGAAGAGTCTGCTCCTGCGGAGTGCACTGCCACTCGAGCCGCCGCCGGGGGAAGCGGCGGACGGCGGGGATATATATCGCCTGTATATGAAGCTCATCTCCTACAGCTACAATGCGCAAGGCGCCGGCGAGGTGCAGCCCATGGCAGCCCTCCGCGCTCTCGAGGAGCTCTATAGCACGTACGCTGTGGACCACCGGCGCCGCTCCGCCGCACAGGAACGGGACTACGCGCATCCGGCGACTGTGTACAGCGCTCCCTCTCTGCTCTATAACAAAGTACCGCCGCCGCCCGGCACGCGCGCGTCGGTGGCCGCTGGCGAGGACGCCCGGTGTCTGCTTGCCTTCCCGTACTGCACACAGCCGCTCTTCTTCTCCGCGACGCCGCTGCAATACGTCTTTACCCTTTACGCCAACCATCCGAACCAGGACGAGGCGGGAGAGGAGGAACAACCGTTCGTCGCGGTGGAGGTGCGCGTCGACGCGGTGGAGGCGGTGGAGGCGGTGTCGATGGACGCGCCCGCCGGCCTCACACAAAACACCTCCGCTGCGGTGACGTCGGCGGCCTCCTTCCTGCGCGTGGCGGTACAGCGGCCTCGCCCCCGCCGCCCGGCGCCGCCGCCGCTGCTGCTGCTGCTGGACGTGACGCTCGCCGCGACGCGCGCCGCGCAGCGGTACTTCGACCGCCATCCGTCGGTGGAGCGGCTGTACGTGCAGGGCCAGCTGCAGCTCCGCCTGCGCCCTCGCGACGACGCCGGGCCGCCGCTCGCCGCGGTGGTGCCCTTCACCCTCACGCTGGTCGCGGCGCCGCGGAGGGAGGAGCGGCTCTTTCTGGACCTCGAGCATTACTGGCACCCCTTCGCGCTGCTGTCCGTTGCGGCGCCGCGGCGGAATGGCACGGCGGCGCGCGCGGAGCCCGCATCGGAGACGATCTTGTTCATCCCGGGCAGCGACCCCCACGAGGGCGCGCTGCCGGGCACGGACCCTAACCCCAACCCCATGAGCGGCGGGCGCACCCCGACCAGGGCGCGCCACGGCGGCCGCGACGCCATACAGCAGCCCTTCTCCCACGTGTCGAACAACCTCCTGCTCCTCTACCTGTACCTCCGGGTGCGGCTGCACCGCTACGTCGAGAGCTTTCCAGTCCCCTCGCGGCCAGGGGCGGCGCGCGGCCGCTACCTCCGGCGCCACGTGCAGCACTACATCCTCTTCGCCCCACAGTCCCCGCTGCTGCGCGCGAAACGGCGCTTCCTCCGGCGGCTGCTGCGGCCGGCCGCGCCGCCGGAGGATGCCGGCGACGCGGTGCACTTGGTCCTTTTGGGGGACTGGCACGCCGCGCGAGCGCCACACCCTTCTCGTCCGCACGCGGACGTCGCCTCCCTTCTGCGGTACCCGCTGCCCTTCTGGCACGCGACGGGCGCCGCCCACGCCCGCGCGGCCACCGCCGCCCTCCCCTTTGGCCTGGCCGGGCACGCCCACACGCCCTCGCTGAATGCGCTGCTGCGGGAGCTGGCGGCGCCGCGCGGGTGCGGGGCCGCCGCGCTGCAGTTTGCGGATGTGCTCGTGGACGGGCCTCTGCAGATCCCGGCCTGGCGCTCGAGGGCGGCGATGGAGCGCTTCGACGGCGCCGCGCCGCGTCGGTCGGACTTCCCCACCGCGTCGGCGCGCGCGCTCGGCGTGCTGCGCGCGGCCAACACCCTCGCCCTGCAGCCCGCGCCGCCCTGCGCCGCGGCGGAGGACGGGGGGGAGGAGCGCTCGTATGTGCTTCTGTGCAACTTACACCCCGCCATCGCGCGCAAGCAGCAGACGTTCTACAAGGCTGTGGCCGATGCCGGGGGAGGGGGTGCGGGCGCCGTGCGCGACGCGTGGGAGGCGGCCGACCGCCGCGGGAATACGACGCGTGGCATTTTCGGGTTTATGTCCTTTTCCAGTCCGACGCACCGCCCCGCTGGGAAGGTCGCCATCTTCACCGACACAAGCTGCCTCTCGAACTTCAACAGCGATTTCCAGACCCAGGTCCACCATGCGCTGCTGCAGGAAGAGGGGGTCGGCTACCCGCCGTCCGACCTCGCCGCCTTCTTCTGCTTCGAGGTGGTCCACCTGCTGCTGACCGCCACCCACGCGGCGGCGCCGGGCGAGGAGGGGGACGAGCGCGACGGCCTGCCGCTCGTGCGGCGGTACGCCGGGCTGCAGTGTCAGTCCGCGCCGCCACCGGCCGCCGCGGCCGAGGCCGACCCCGCCTCGCCCCTGGGGACGGAGGAGGCCTTTGCGGCGCTCGCGCAGCTGCTGCGTGAGGGCCGCTGGCCGCCCGCGGCTGTGCCGGCGACCGGCGCAGGCCGTCCCATGGAGCGGTGGGTGGGAGAGGGGGAGCGCGCGCCGCCCAACGCGAGCGTGTGGGACGTGCTGATACGCGACGTGAGCACCTATGATGAGGATGCTGATAAGGTCAGTAGTAGCGGCGCCACCACCGGCGCGGCGGCGGCCCTCCCACCGCTCTTTTTTGAGGAGGACGATGTCCGTGAGGGAGGTGGAAGGGAGGCACACCGAGGGTCTTCGGATTCTTCCGGGGGTCGGTATGCCTTGTGGGCCGCATGGGGGGCGATGGTGGTGGCGAACGGTCTGCTGTTGGCCCTCGGGTTATTTGGGTATTACAGGTGGTCGCACTCTTCCACGTCGCGCCGTGCACCGCATCGGAAAAAAACAGCGTAAGACGGACTACTGTATGGGTGTGTTGTTTGTGCGGGAGATATGTGTTCTGCTTCTAACAAAGATAAAATAAATAAAAAGAGTGCTCTGTTCTCTTTGGGTGTGCGTTTATTTTTTTCTGTACGTTTTTTTTTTTTAGTCTTCGTTTGCCTCGACAAGAGATTTCTCTTACTCCTTCTATCTTTGTTCTTTATTGCAGAAGAATAGACATTGCCATTCAAAAAACTCTAAATGGGTTCGGCAAAACACGCCAAAGGCGCGCGAAAGAGCGCTGCCGCCAAAGTCGCGGCAGCCCAGCACGCCAGTAGCGACAGCGCCACACACCGCGCGAGCCAGGCCAGCAGCCACGCCACACTCGCCCCTCCCGTGAAGACGGGTGTGTCCTACAGCACACGCCATCATGTGCTCCCCTACGTCTGCGCCGGCGGCGGCCGCGGCGGTGCCGCGAAGGCGTCCGTGGTGCCGCCCGAGACGCTGGCGCGGCTGCGCCGCAACGAGGCGGAGCGCATGAAGAGCACGACGGGTAGCAGCAGCAGCAGCAGCAGCAGCAGCAGCGCGACCTTGGGTGGCGCCATCACCGCGGCCATGCGGGCCATCTGGCGAAGCCCGCTGACGTGCGCGCTGCTGGGCCGCGCAGTGGACGAGGACCCCGACCGCGCGCCGTTCGTCCTTGGCCGCGACTGCATCCGCGACCTGCCCTTCTTCGCCCTCACCGGTGAGGTGCTCTTCTTCTCGACCCACCCCATCTTTGTCGACCGCGTCTTCGGCTTCGCCTTCAACGAGATCATCACACTGTACAACAGCCCCGCCGCGGCGCTGCTGCAGGAGCTCGAGGGCGAGCAGGCGGTGGAGCCGGTGAAGGTGTACGCGACGGTGGTCGGCGCGCGTGGCGGCCTTCTGTGGGTCGTGCTGGAGGGCGATTGTGTCGCGCGGCCGCTGCCGCTGTCCGCCGCGCAGCCGCCGGCCGGCACGCCGGAGGAGCAGCTCGTGGAGCAGTACCAGGTCGGCCGCCTCACACCAGAGGAGCGGACGCGACTACTCGAGCAGAACTGCTTTGTGCGCGACAACAACAACAACAACAACACCCAGCACAGCCACACGCCCGAGGACACGAGTGATTTTCTCAATGAGCGCGAGAGCGACACGATGTGGGCGATGTGGGACATCAACCTCCCCGGCGATGTGACGCCGTGGCGGCCGCAGAGCCGGGAGACGACGCGCTACAGCACGCGTGCGACCGGCAGAAGGGACGAGGCGGAGAACAGAATTTTTGTGTTCACGGAAAATATTCTCAAACGGTTAGAAACAGAGGTTCAGAAGCGCTACCCCATGGAAGGGCCCGATCGATTGCAGTTCTTGCAGCGCGCGCCGGATCTCTTCATCGATATCGAGGAGGACGATGAGCAGGCGACTCGGAGCCATGCCGGCCGCGCCAGTAGCGGCCGGCCGACCCATGGCAGTGGTGAAGTGAAGCCCAATCGGCTGGTGCTGGTGCCCCGCATCATGCCCTCGACGAACACGGTAGGTTGGAGTGCGGAGCAGACGGTGGAGGCGGCCGGCGGCGGCCTGCCGTACTTCCGTGCCTCCCTCTCCGCCTCCGTCGTGCTGTGAGAAGAGGTTCGAGGTGATAGAAGGAAGAAGAGAACAAAAAAAAAAAACATACACCTTAGAATATGTACACATTTATTAGATTCGCCTACATTGTATATTGTGATAGTCAATCGCTTACTTTTGATGGACAACCGGAGAGAAGGATGATGAAAAGGGGAAGGGTTTATTTCGCGCGTATAGGAGTGTGCATCATCTCTTGTATTCCTCCTGTCTGCGTCTCTGTTGGTGCACGCATAGTCTCTCTTTAGCTCCATAGTCTCTCCCGCTTATGCGCTACCGGCACGAGAACAAGCCCGCGCTCTCCCAAACCGCGGCCGCGCTGTCGTACCTCAAGAAGGACGATGTGCTGTCCAGCAGGGAGCAGGAGGAGGTGCTCGCCTATCTATCGCGGTCCTTCTGGCAGAACACGGTGTTCTTCCGTTTCCTCGGCTACCTGCACTTCTTCTTTGTGCTCTTCTACGCCGCGCTGCTCTGCCATGGCGCGGGCATCGTGGACGTGCATCTGGACGATGCCGTGCGCGCGGGGGACGGGGCGGTGGCCAGCCGTGCGAGCCTCCGTGGCGAGGGCTCCGTGCTCGTGAACATGGCCGTGTGCACTCTCCTCTTCGCGACCGGCGGGTGGAGCGCCCTGCAGTGTGTCTCCCTATTCCGACTGCAGGAAGGGAGCGGGGAGGAGGGGGAGGAGGGCCGGACGCCGGCGGCGCCGCCGCACGCGCGTTTCCAGCGGCGGTGGCGGCAGCAGGTCGGCATCGTGTGCGTCTCGCTGCTGTGCAGTGTTCACTACGCACTGGTCATCCGCGGCTTCGAGCGGGACCTGCACCGCTACGTCCAGGGCTTCACGCGCCGGCAGGCCCCCGAGCCCCTCGTGCTCAAGTACCTCTTCTTCACAAACCACTTCTTAACGCTGGTGCTGGTCCTTTGGCAGCCGCTCTTTCATCTGTTCGTGTGCTACATGACGAGGGATATGTGGGAGGCGCGACGTAAGCTTGTGCAGCTGCTGGGGATGAAGTACCAATACGAGCGGGAATAGCAGCCCCGCCGCGGCGTCTTGTCATTGTGTACAACATACAACAGAGTACGCATGTGGTGAAATGAAACGGAGCAAAAAAAAAGGACGCGTTTTTCTGTTTCATTCTTCTATGTGTGCTCATCTTCGTGTATTGACTCTTCATTCCTTCTTCCTTTTCTCTATTTGTTCTTTTACAACAGAATTATTGTATACAGTCATATATATATATAAAGAGACAGTCGTTTTATCTTTTTTTTTTGGGCTACCTATTTATTGTTTTTCTTCTTATTATTAATCATTGACACGTAACGGAGCGAGTAGCATAGACATGAAATCACACAATCGTTTTTACATATTCCTCTTCCTCCTCTTTACAGCCCTTTGTGTATATGGCATCTTCTTCTTCTACACGGATGTGACCAACTACGACACCCCCCAGTGGTCAAACGGCTCGCGCCGCTTCTTGCCGAACGACGCGGAGCAACACCTGCTGCTTCTAGAGGCAAGCTATCAGTACAACGACGATCAGTTGCAACAGTACGTGGAGGACTACGTGCCAGACCCGCGCAAAACGAGCACGCTCGCGGCCATAGAGGAGGCGCGTAAGGCGGACTATCTGGCGCGGTACGCGACGGTGCAGCTGCCTCCCAGAGCCTCGCCGGAGGAGCGCCTCCGCTACTATGCCCACGGCCCTGGCACGTACATCGAACAGAAGCTCAACTATCACACCTACTTCTATACCCCGCCGGAGGAGCACCGGGAGGAGAGCATCAATAGTCACAACTACACGTATGGGCGGGTCACCTTCTACAACTCTCGCTATAACACGCCGCAGACGAGGTACCTCCAAAAAGTCACCCGGACCCTGATGCCGCAGTGGGGCACCGTCACGTACCAACACTCCATCCTGCAGCCCAACGCGATGCAGGCGCCCCTCTCGCAGGACTTCTACGCGATGCTGCAGCTCGTCGCGGTGCCGGCATGTGAGGCGCTGGTGACGACCGTGTGGGCCGCCGCCAACACGCGCGTCTACAACGAGTGGCAGCAGATGCAGTGGGAGCGCCGCCGGGACCAGCGGCGCCGGCTCCTCCAGTCGGAGGCGACCGGCGCGGATGACGCGGACGCGGCGACCGAGGCGCAGGCGGAGCGAGAAATGGAACAAAAGGTGGATCTCCTCACAGCGCCCCTCTACGACGTTTACGGCACAGATCAGATCTTCGTGACCCGTCCCATCGCACTGCAGAGACTGCGGGCGTGCCGCGCGAAGTATGCGTTGCCGCTCCTCCTCCATCACCGGGACGAACAGGACTGGCGGTGGGACTCAGTGAAGCGGGTCGCGTTCGCCGCCCCGCCGGCGGCCGAGCACCGCGGCGACGTGAAGCTGGACGTGCAGTATGTGTTGGACCTCATGGGCGAGGAGCGGATCAAGGACTGGAAGTTTTTCTACGCGTCGTCGTCGGAGAGGGCGTCTGCGCCAGAGACGACACCGCCCTTCCACTGGCGCCACTTTTACTTTGCCATCAATCTGTACAAGAACGATAACCTCGTGCCCTTCCTCACCGGCGCCCTACTGCATTTTTTTCAGCACGAGCTCTTCCCGCGCTTTCCGCCGACGAAGGAAAACGGGTTCTACCGCATCCAGGACCACGTGGTGCTCTCCATCTATCTCAATGAAGATGGCAGCGCGACCGGGTTCCTCGTGCAGCACGTTCTGCTCCCCTATCTCCGCAAGATTGGCATCCACCACATCTACTTCACCGCCGGCGGGTCCTGCTACAAGTTCTCGCAGAAACCCAAGGCGATGCACCGCATTGAGTGGCTCTCCTGCGTGCGCAACAAGGCGATGGAGCCGCTGTACGAGAAGGGCAGGTCGCTCTTCCCGCCGTCGCCGCCCCCCGCGGCGGCAGGAGAGGTGCCCCTGCTGGACGGGATGGACCTCGTGGTGCTCTTCATGAACGATATTTACTTTCGACCGGTCGACATCATCGCCCTCCTGGCGAGTCGGCCGGACGAAGGCTTCCTGAGGGACATACCGAGCGCCTACGGGGTGGTGGCGCAGACGTCCACGAGGGAGGCGGTGGTGGGGGACGAAGCGCAGGGAGACGGAGGGGATGCGAGCGCGGCGGCGCACCCCACGGAGGTGCTGCGCGTGGAGGGGTTCGACCTGGCGTGCGGGCTGGACTTCTACGAGACGCTCTACGACACGTGGGTGCTGCGGCCGTACCACGGCTCCTACATGCTGTCGACGCCCCCCTACGTCGGGCCCCTGCCGGAGCTCGCGCCGGGCGAGCGGCCGCCGGACATCACGGCAGACCCCATGCGGAAGGCCTACAATCGCCCCTTTCTGGAGGCGGGGCAGGAAGCGATGCGGCGGCTGTTTTTCCAGCCCGACGGGCCCGCCGGCAACCGCGGCCTCCCGGTAAAGAGCTGCTGGAACGGCATGGCGGCCATCCGCGGCGCCTTCTTTGTGCCGCAGCGCATGAACCTCCCCGCGAAGTATCAGCGCTACTTCACCCCGGGCATCAGCACGGACGGGAGCGGGGGCACAGGGGCCGCGGCGGAGACGCGCGATGCGGCGGACGCGGTGATGGACTACGCGGTGCGCCACTTTGGCGAGGCGAGTGCACTGGACCTGGACGAGCTCTACTTCATCCAGCGGAACCTCAGCGTGACGGAGCAGGCAGACATCCCCAAGGACCGCTTCTTCTCGCGGCGCCACGTGCCGCACAACGGAAGCGCCTTGAGCTACCTAGAGTTCCTGACGAAGGGCGAGTTCTTCAAGGACGACGGCGGCGCTGCCCCCGCCACCCGCCTCGAGCGGTACCATGCGAGCCTGATGCGCCGCGTACAGGCGCATGTGAAGCAGATCGCAGCCGCTATGCACAAGAGCGGAAGGCCGCCGCTGTTGCGGAAGCCCTCCGGGGCTTTGTATGAGCTCGTAGAGGTGTTTGACATGAAGGGGAAGAAGAAGCGTGCCGTGACGCCCTTCCTGTCTTTCTTACAGTCCTACTACCTGCGTGTGCTGCAACAGCGCCTGCATACGGCCCGCGATGACTTCCCGGGCCCCTCGGACCCGCCGGGGTTCTACCACCACCACGGCGGTAATGACTTCCCCCGGCGGCGGAATGGCTTCCAGTTCTACACCGCGCACCGCCCGAGTGACACGATCCATCAGCTCAAGTCGGACGAGCGGGAGAACCAGATGCTGCTGCGCGCGCTCACACAACTCACCGAGCGGTATAAGAAGGACTATAGCAGCTGTCGGTCCATCAGCTCCGAGGATATTTACGATTTCTTTTTTGATAACACGAACCCACTCCTCGCTGGGTTGGTTGAGATTCAGCGCCGTCCCAGGTCTGCAGATGCACAGGCCACCCCCTCCGACAGCGCAGCCACGCGCGACGCGAAGCGCCTCCATTTTCTGAAACCCCTGTCGGACCGTTGGTTCTACATCGTAGAGTACTACGCGCTGCTGCAACGGGACGAGGGGCCGGGCAGCAAGGCAGAGCGACAGTATGTGAACGTGCTGTGCAAGGCCGTACAGGCAGCCATGTATGTGGAGATTGACACGTACAGAAACGGGACAGCACCGGCGATCGACCGGCTGCTGTGGCAGGGCGAAGGTGATCCTGCCAACGACGGTGTGCACTTCTTCAAGTCCCTGCAGCCCATCATCCAGTTCCGCCACTCCATGGTGCCCTCCTTCGCCGCGCTCAATCAGTTCTACAACAACGTGACGGTGCTTCCGGGGCACCGCTACCACGACGATGGCACGCATGACATTCTCGACTACGTCGTGCGGCAGGATGTGTGCATCTCCTCCGAGTGCCTCCTTCTCGGCGAGGACATAGCCCATTACTATCTGCTGCTGAACCGCTACGTGCAGTCGCGCCAGCGGCGGGCGCTGAAGGGGAAACGTCCCGCGGCAGGGTCTGTTCGAGTCGAGGTGGGCAACCACAAGGATGGGCTGCTGCTGCCGGTCATTCTTATCAACCCGACCGTCCGGGTGGCCTACGAGGCATCCATCTTTGAACGTCTGCACTATGTGCGAGACTACGAAAAGGGAGAGCTGGACAACACGCCAGAACTCTTTAACCGCAACACGCGCTACGGCAACAGCAACTTCATCGCGCGCTACGTGTGCTACAAGCTGTACCAGCTCGCGGACAGCGCCTTTGTGTACGATTACGTGTCCACGCCGCTCTGGCTCCACCTTGCCGAGCTGACCTGTCGGCTCCACACGTTGGGGATCGGCCTCTACACCTACCTCCTGCGCCGGCTGTGGGGCGGCGTGCGCTCGCTGGTGTGGGGGCCCCGCGAGGGCGCGGCGGGGCCCCCGGTGTTCGAGACGGCGCTGCGTAACGTCGATCTCACGAACGACTACCACGTCCCGGCGGGCGACCCGATGCTCTTCACGATCGAGTCCTACCCCTCCGACCCGGGCGCGGCCGTGGCGTACCATCGCCTGAACATGACGCTCTACAGCTCGATGGACTGCCACAGCGGGGAGACGACGCTGACGCTGGAGCTCATTCTGCCCTTTGTGTACCACAGCGCGCAGCCGGTCCTGTTTGTGCTGCTCGTCAGCGCGTGGCTGCGCCGGATCCACGCGCTTGTGCTGGCGCGCGTCGCGGCAAGAAAAGGGGAGCAGCTGCAGCACCACCTCGCCGCCGTGGAGGAGGGCGGCCACTACGCGTGGCCGCGCCACAGCGCCCTCACCCCCGGCGAGAGGCTGTGGGTCCTGGTCGTCGTCAAGGGACTGCTGCGGCTGTGGGATCGACTGACCCACCGCGTGTCGTACATGGCGCGGAGGCTCTTGTCGCTGGTCCCGCGGCCGAGGAGGAAGCACCTGCCCAGCGCCTTGCTGTATCGGATGCGGCACGCGAACGAGAACGAACGGGCGCACCCACGGTCCGTGTCAAGGAGTCTCTCGCCTAAAGATAAATGAAAGTCGTGCGGTTTTTGTAGTGTTTTTTTTTTGTTGTTGTTGTTGTTGTTGTTGTTGTTGTTGGTTTTCTATCTACCTGGTGTTTTCAGTTACGATCGTGTTTATTAGTACGATTGTATTTTACAGGAGCATTAAAAAAAAAAAAACTAAGAAAAACAGCTTGTCCCGTGCTAGACATGTGTATGCTGCGTTGTACGCCTTGTGCATTACTATGTTCCATGTGCTTCGATGTTGCGTATGTTTCTCTCACTTCTCACTTTTGTAGCATCACTTTTTTTTTCTCAAGAATAAAAAGAAAAGGACAAGAAACGGAGGGAAAGAGGAATAAAATGAAACGGTTTGAGAATAAAAACAAGAACAACCAGAAGAATAGGCCTAGAAATAACCACAACAACGCCGAAGAAGATCGAGAGCAGTACATTATTGTCGTCTCAAATGTTGAAAATGATTTTGCGAAGATACACGAGCAACAGTTAGTTAGTTTCTGTTCGCTGAACCCTTCCTACCAGCAGTCGAACGTGTTGAAGAAAAAGAAGCGAGAAGCGAAAGGTGAAGGAGCGCCACGGGCGGCAGCAGACAACAAGGCGGAGGAGGCGGAGGGTGTGGCACCGGCCGACGGTGAAGCCAAGCCGCCCAACGCGCCCTGCTGTTATGAACTCGTCTGCCGCCAAGAGACCCGCACCGCGGAGCTGCGCGTTTACGCGGATGCCGCCGACACCTCCATCGCACCCATCTTCAACCCCAAGCCGCCGCAGCGCCAGCACCAGCACGAGCAGCGCAAGCGCGGGAGAGAAGAAGGAGATCGTGGGCGCGATGGGGAGGACGCCGGTGCGGAGGGGAGCGCGCTCCTTGTACAAGAAGACCTCCGCCCCCTGTCGGACGCCGCGGACAGCCAGTACGCGTACAACTCCCTCACGTCGATGGTCCTGCAGCTACAGCGAAAGCATTACTTCAGCACCTTTCTGAACATGCAGGTGACGCTGCCGGGGTACAAGGAGGGCGACGCACTCGTCGTCGAGAACCCTCCCGCCAGCTCGCAAGAAGACGGCGCGGAGCTGGCCAAGCCGATTGTGCGCATAAAGCAGTTCGACGGCCAGCAGGGGATGCTTGTCAGCTGCGGCCTGCAGCTGTCGCAGGCGCGGCCGCAGGCCGACATCACGCACCTGCTGGTGGACCTGCCTGGCTTCGTCTCGCTCTTTCCAGCCCACCAAAGCAACAACAACAACAGTAATTCTTATACTAATAATAATAATAACCGGCGCAACCCTCAATATAAGCCGGGGGGCGCTATCGCGAGAAACTACCGCATCGTCTTCCAGAATAAGCGGTACCTCTTCCAAGCGAAGCACCTGCTGGACCAATTTGAGCTGGAGGGCAACCTCCGTGTCTACCTGAAGCTGAATGAGAACCTGGCAAAGGAAGAAGAGGCGTTTAGACAGGAGGAGGAGGAGAAGGGTGGTCTGGGTAGCAGCCATCCGATCAGCGTGATTGATGATGTCAATGCGAGTGCATTGGATTTTTAAGTACGTTATCATGGTTTGCTTTGTGTGTGTGTGTGTGTGTGTGTGTGTGTGTGTCCTCGTTTTGTTTCCTTCTCCCTTCACGCTTTTCACTTCATAATAATAACTACTAATCGGATAATCAAGCCCATAATAAAAACTGACTGTTTCGTTTTATTTCTTTTATAACAACAGTCATAACAAAAAAGATGGAGAAAAAAAAATCGACGCATCTTCTACTACGAAAGTAATAGTACAACGAATGCATACTTGTGTTGTCGCGCTTGTTCATTCATGCTGCTCCTGTCTCTCCTCGTCAACTAGCTGTTTCATAAAAGGACAATCATAATACATACAAGAAAACTATAAATAAAGAAGGAAAAGGAAGCAGCAATGGCGAGACGTGATCGCGTGAGCCGCATTAAATCGCACCGCAAAAAGCGGAACGTCAACCCCAAACTATCGCCCTTCCAGCGAGAGACCAAGAAGGCGCAGCTAGCAAACCAGGTCCCCACCCTCAAGAGCATGGCGCGCGAGTCGCAAGTGCCGCACAGCCAGCGGTCCCTCTTCCAGTACCTGCAGGAGCGCCGCGAGCGGCAGGAACAGCGGAAGCTCAAGAAGAAGCAGGAGGCGGAGGCCGCCGCTGCAGCAGCAGCAGCAGCAGCAGCAGCAGCAGCGAAGGCACAAGCGACGCCAACGCAGAAGAAGAAGCGCAGCCGTGTGAGCGACAGTGAGGGGACTCCGGCGGATGCCGTAGAGGCGGCTCCCGCGACGAAGGGCAAGGCTGGCGCCAAGCGCGCCAAGGTCGAGGCCGTGTCGGCGAGCACGACGGATAAGGCAGAGAAGAAGAAGCTAAAAAAGAAGAAGCAGCCCGTAGAGGTGGATGAGGAAAACACGGATGACCACTCCGCCGAGGACGACGACGTAGGGAGCGGGGAGCGCAAGAGCCGCGGCAGCAGTAAGAAAAAGCCATCGCGCCTCCGCGTGCAGTCCCTCAACAGCACCTTCACGAGCGAGCTGGGTCTCGCGCCGCGCTACGCCTACCGTCCGGACGCCAGCAGCGCGGCGGCCGGCGACGACGTGGAGAGTCGGACGCGCACTGTGGAGGAAATCGTCGCGCGTAAAAAGGAAAAGAAGCACAAGCGCAAATCGGAGCTGCGGCGCCAAAAGACGATGGACAAGTTCTCTGCGATGGAGGCAGAGCTGAATACGTACCTCCAGAGTAGCGGCAAGGGCAAAGGTGCACGGGGCAACACCGCACGGAAGGATGAGCTGGCCTTCGAGAAGCAGCTGCGGCAGATGGAGCGACAGAACGAAATGGAAAACAACAAGCGCCACAAGCTCCAGGAGCAGGAGCGGCGGCACCATCAGAACCGCGCGGAGGCGGCGGCGCACGCTAGCAGTGAGGACCACCCCCACCCGAGCGGCAGCGACGCCGCGGCAGCGCGCAAGTCCATTTCCTTCAGTGACCGCGTCCAGGTGCACGACGCACAGCACACCGAGACAAGCCTGTCCGACCAGCCGCACCATGTCATGCGGTACCCCAACGACCGCTCGGGGCAGCAGCAGCAGCGCCAGAAGCCCACGGATTTCTACGACTTGGTGGACGTCGTGCGCTTTGGCGAGCGGGTGGAGGCGCCGCCGACGTTCGACGTGGTGCCGAACAAGAAAGCCGCCATCAGCCGACTCGCCGCGACGCTCGAGCAGCAGCAGCAGAGGCAGAGCAGCGGCGGAGCGGGCCACAGTAACAGCAACCGCGCCCGCCTCCTCAGCGGCGGCGGCAACCAGCAGAGCGAACAGAAGCGGCTGGCGCGCATGGGGCTTGTCCCACGCAACCAGTCGACGACGACGGCCGCGGCGCCGCACGCCGGCGCGTCCGTCTCGAAGCAGCAGGAGATGGAGCTGCTGCGCGCCAAGGTGATGGCGACCTACCAGAAGAACAAACGCAAGGAGGTGCTGGACAAGAAGGGCGTCAACATGAAGCATCAGTTCCCGCAATTCTCTTGAGGGGAAAGGAGTCACATCCCTGTAACATACATAATCGAGTCTTAAAAAAAAAACATGTTTTGAACTGAAATAACTTCGCTTAATACAATAAATCATACAGACAAACATACTGCTAACAAACACCACCAAAACAAATGAAAAAAAAAGTTAACTGCTCTATCTTTTAAAACAGTGACGCATGCTATACTGTCCTGGGTAGAAATCGATCCTCTCTCTCTCTCTCTCTCTCTCCTTCCTTCTCCGTACAGACAGATAGCGAAATAAAACAACCACCATAAAGAAAAGAGTATTTTGTAATTAAGTAAGTATTCCCAATGGACACGCAATGGCACGAGGTGCTCATTGAAGAGGACGACGGAGACTCCGCCTTCAACGAGGGCGCGCCCTCCCTCCTCTACGTGCTGGAGCTGATCGAGAATATGAATGCCATCCCCGCCACATGCAAACTGCAGCACCACCTGTACGAGCTGACGAACTATCTCATTGCCCTCCACATCAAACAGCATCAGGAGGCCACCCCCACCGCCACCACTGCGGCGGCCGACCCCTCGTCCCCTCCGCCCAAGACGCCACTGTACCAGCAGCACTATCTCCGCATGGACATACCCCCTCCGGTTGCGCTGCAGAAGGCCTTTGAGGTGGTGCACAACGAGTATCACATGCTGCGGCCCTACGCCGACAGCATCATGACGTCCTTCTCCTCCATACAGGGGCCACCGCCGCCGACCACGGCCGCCGCGGCAAACGCCGCGGCCGCAGCGGCGGTTCAGCACGGCGCGGAGATGGGCGGCGCGCGTGGAGGCTCGAGCCGCGGGCCCTATCAGGCGCAGGGCCGCATCCAGCGGCTGCTGGACGGGGGCCTCATCGCCCCGGCCGAGGTGCGGCTGCAGAACTTCCTGCTGTCACAGCCCCTCTTCGCGTTCGAGACCTTCTACTACCTCTACAAGAAGGCGGAGAAGTTCCTCGCGAACCCGGTGCTCTTCTCCGCGTGCGAGCCGCGGCTGAAGATCCTGCAGAGCCGCTTTCAGCTCCACAAGAGCTACAACGGCACACGGGAGGAGGAGGAGGCGGTGGCGCACGAGCTGTCGATGCCCCCCTCCACCCCAGACGCAAAGGCCTGCAAGGCGGCCGCTGCGCCACGGCCTGCCAACAGGGCGGGCGATGCGATGGTGGCGCGGCTGCGTGAGCTGGACACGAACATGTTCAAGCAGATGGCAAAGATCGATGTGCGCAAGCTGGAGAGCTGCATGACCATCTCGGACGTGCTGGCCTACCTCGAGCAGGCGGAGGCCGCGCCGAGTGCCGCGGAGCCCGGCAAGCCCTCCGACAGCCGCGACGGGCAAACAAAGCAGCAGCGCGTGCAGGAGCTGCTGCAGCACTTTGTGCGCGCCCTCGTGCAGGAAGGTGAGGAGGAGGAAGAGGCGGACAAGGAGACCCATAGATACAGCAGCCACGGGGGTGATGGGGAGAGTGACAGGGCGAAGCGGAGCCAACGCGCGAGAGAGCGCGACGCGAAGGAGGCGGTGCTGTCCAGCATCCTGCGGCAGATGCTCAAGGACATGAAGCGCGAGAACCCGCTCCACAAGCTCGAGCTGGAGCTGACGCTCACCGGAAAGGACCGGCGACAGCTGAAGCGCATGGCGCGCTTCTGCATACGGTGTGGTCTGATCGACATGGACGACTTCCTGTATTATCAGACCAACGATCCCCTGTACGCGTGTGCGCAGCGCGGGGACGACTACATCGCGGACATGGTGCAATTCTCGCTGTGTATCACCAAGGACGCCTTTTATCCCCCGCAGCGGGCGGGCGGCAAGGACGGCGACGACGCCCTGGACCCTCCAGCGGGCGGCGGCACGAGCAGCTACGCGGTGGATGGGGTCAGCGACGACGGGGAGCGGACGCACAACAGCTGGACCGAGTGTTCGAAGCTCTCCTTCATGGATCAGATCATGAAGGAGGAGGAGCGCTTTACGAGAATCCGGCGGCAGCGGCTACTCACCCACGATCCGCGGGCCGACGATGATGACGACGAGGATGCCGACGAGAACGGACGCGCGAAGGAGGCGGAGAACTTCAGCGATGTCATGTACAACATCTTCTCCCCCATCTGGAAGGCGCTGTTGAGCCCGCTGCACCAGTGGCACCCGCCGCACGACGGGCTGGCGAGCCAGGCGCCGCCGGCGTACAGCGGCACCATGTGCGTCGCCGCGCTGCTCTCGCGCGTCGTCTCCTTCTCCCTCTCGCTGGAGGCGACCGGCGCGGCGCACGAGGCGGCGCGCCGCTACGACCCCTACGACACGATCCAGCCCCCGCCGTTTGTGTTCCCCGCCGGCGCCGCGGCGGCGCGAGCGGGTGGCGTGCCGCCCGCCGCGGATGCAGTTGACTTCGACATCCGCCAGTACACGACGTACAGCCGACCCACGCGGGGCCCAACCAGCGGCCGGCGCCACGCGGCGCAGCGGCAGGAGGGCGCGGCCGCGGCGGTGCCGCCGCCGGATGTGCTCTTCGCCTTCCAGGTGTGGCGCAACGTGGAGACGCTCAACTGCTTCATCACGGCGCACGAGTACTTCTACAACGGGCTCATGTACACCAAGGTGAAGCACGACCAGACGGTCGCGGCCGGCGGCGGCGGCTGGCTACACGAGCACGACGGCGGCGCCGCGGATGAGGACTGGGACAACACGACACAGAAGGATGTGTCCTACGAGGTGGAGGATATGCTCCGCTCGATGCCCTCCCTCTTCTCGTGGCACCAGCGGAACGGGCCGAATGGCAACGGCGCCGGGAGGCCAGCCGGTGGCGGCGGCGGCGCCGCTCTGGACGGGGAGGGGCCGGGCTCCAAGAACAACCAGCGCAGGGGGAACCCGTTCTGGTCCTACATCCTCCCCAAGAACTCCCTCTTCAAACATTACAAGCCCCTCTTCCTGTGTGGCAACCTGCGGCTCCGACTGTACGGGACGTTCCGCAGCCGCCAGACCTTCTCCGAGAGCCTGCTCGGTCTCCTCATCTGCGATGAGATCATGAACCCCGTCACGGCGTTCGACTGGAGCCCCTTCACCTACTTCTACTACATCACCCAAAAGAAGATTGGTCTCTCGCCGTCGCGCAACAACCACGTTTGTAAGAACAAGAACATGGTCGGGGATGAGTCTCTGCAGCGGTTTCTGCGCAACGCAATCCCGCTCTCGGTGGAATTGGGGCTGAATGCGTTCATCAGCTCCGTGGAGCCACTCTGGTTCTTCCAGAGCCACACGCATGCCTCATTGGCCTCGCTGTCGGCGGCGGCCCGGCCTGCGCGCTCGGCCGCCGCCCCGGAGCCTTTTGCGCGGCGGTACATTGAACACGACGTGGTCGCGGACGAACTGTCCGAGCTGCAGAAGCACTTTGAGCAGCAGTTCAACATGTACAACAACAACAACAGCAATACGAATGACTACGCCACGTCGGCGGCGTTTTGTCTCTCGAACACCGATCTCAACGAGTTCTGCTTTCACTCCTTCTTCGAGCAGCAGCAGAACGGCGGCGAGAACATCTTTCTGCACGACCACTACAACGGCGAAGGCATCGAGGGCTGCGATGGGCGGGAGCAGCGGATGAACAATCAAAAGTGGAAGTACCTGGGCTTGCTCTGCGGTCCCCGCATTCGCGCCAAGACGAACCGCTATGCCTACTCCCACCTGCCCTCGCTGCGTATTCAGTACCGCGAGCGCGCGCTGCAGCACGAAGCGCACGTCCTGCTCGCGGAGCACCACCTGGGCGCCTACGCGGAGAAGCGCAAAGTGTGGCACAAGCCGCGGGCGCAGAGCCCGCGCGGCGACCGCCCGGCCGCGGAGGTGTACCAGTTCACCGGCCCCAACGCGTTCCTGAACGACTTCTACGAAAGGCCCGACACAAGTGAAGAGGAGGAGGAGGAGGAGCAGCTCGGGGTCGGCGCGCACGCGCGGCGGCAGCAGCAGCAGCACCGCCACCACCACGCCTCTGAGGGCCACCTGGGCTATGCCTTTCTCGTGGACCTCATCACGAGCGGCAACAAGCGCGCGCCGCGCGCGACGGCGGCCGCCGCCGCCCCCTCGCCCGCCGCGGCCCTGCGCCACGAGGCGATCGAGCGGGAGGCAGAGCGCGAGTTCTTTGCCATCAACGGCACGCTCTCCAGCGCCCCGCACCTCCGCGCGGCGCAGCAGCGCAGTCGGCTCCTGCACTTTTATCACATACCCATCTTGGAGGCACCCTTCCACGCCTACGTGTCGCCCGCGGCCGCCGCCGCCGCGGGACGAGAGCCGAACTACTTCACGTGTGTGTCGGAGCGGGAGCATATTTCCTTCCCGCGTATTCTAATCGCGGGGCCCTCCATTAACTCGCCCAACGCGGTCGCGAAGCAGCTCGCCCGCATGGTGATCTGCCGGCAGAAGTATCAGTCTCTGAATGTGTACGACTACAACCGCACGCAGCTCTCCACGACGCCGTCGCCCGAGCGCTTCATGGAGGAGGGCAGCGGCAGCGCCCCTGGCCAGTCGCAGCGGCCCTACGCGAGCCTGGACGCGATTGCAGACCAAATTGTGCGGAGCATTCCGTCGGAGGAGGAGGCGGCGGCGGGCGGACGTCGCCACGGGCTCTTCGCGGACACAGTCCACGTCCCGTCGCAGTACACACTCCACAAGGGCGTCTTCACCGTCCGCCTGAGCGACGCGGAGCGCAAGAGTGCTGCGACGTGCGCGTACTACTTCCCACACACGCACATGGCGCAGCAGCAGCAGCAGCAGCGGATGGGAAGCGTGCCGAGCTGGGAGGAGTTTCAGCAAGACGTGGCGCTGCTGAAGCAGCTCGCCCACGACCCCGCGGCGCAGCAGTACGCCCGGCGCCGGCTGCTGATGCTGGAGAACAAGTACAACCTCCACATCGCGCTGACGAACGACGATGAGGAGGACTATCATGTGTTTGTGGATGAAGACGCGGCGGAGGGGGAGGGCGCCCGCACGGCGACAGCGACGATGAGGGCTCCAGGCAGAAGGAAAAAGATCCACGTGATGCCGGGCAAGATCGAAAAGGGCGGCGACCTCTACCAGTGCACCAAGGTCGACGTGCACTGCCATGTGGCCGGCGGCTTCACGGCAAAGCGGCTGCTCGCCTTCATGAAGGAGAAGTTCGAGACGTGCCCAGACGACGTGGTGGACGTTGTGATGGAGGAGGTCGAGGTGGAGGAGTCCACCGACGGGGACGGCGGGAGGGACGCCATGGCGCCGAAGCGACGACGGCGGATGAAGCGCGAGCGCAAGGTGCTGCTGCGCGACTTGATGGCAGAGGTGCTGCGCAAGTCGCTGCCGACGGCCGCGGCCGGCCCGGCACACGCGCAGCTGCAGCACCTCACCATCGCCATGCTGGATGTGCAGGCCGGCAAGAACACCTTCAACCGCTTCGACAACTTCAACAGCCGCTACAGCCCGATGGGGTTCAACCAGATGCGGTCCGTGTTCCTCAAGACGGACAACTACATGGGTGGCGCCTACTTCGCTGAGCTCATTAAGCGCCACTGCTTCGCCCCGCAGGAGGATGAGGGCGACCGCGGCGTGGCGGCGGGTCTGCCTCCGCCACCGCGCGCGCACACGCTCTTCTCCGAGTACCGGCTGTCCATCTACGGCCGGCGGCAGGACGAGTGGGAGAGGCTCGCGGCGTGGTTCGTGCGACACAAGGTGTACAGCGCGACGAACAAGTGGATGGTGCAGGTCCCGCGCCTCTTCGGCCTCTACCGCAAGAGCGGCCTGCTACAGAACTTTGAGGAGATGCTGACGAACATCTTCGCGCCGCTGTGGGAGGCGTCGCTGCACCCGGAGCGGCACCCGCTGCTGCACTTTTTCCTGCAGCACGTCTCCGGCTTCGACAGCGTCGACAACGAGAGCGACCGTGAGGAGGACGCGCTGCTGCTGGCCGCGCGGTCCGTCGATCCGGTCGACTACACTCGGCCGGAGAACCCACCCTTTCAGTACTACATCTACTTCATGTGGGCGAACATCACGAGCCTGAACAAGCTGCGCGCGCGCCGCGGCATGTCCGTCTTCAGCTTCCGCCCGCACGCGGGCGAGAGCGGTGACCCGTACCACATGGCGGACGTCTTCTTCCTCGCCGACGGCGTCGGCCACGGCATCAACCTGCGCCACCAGCCGCTGCTGCAGTACCTCTACTATCTGGCACAGGTCCCGCTGGCGATGGTGCCGCTCAGCAACAACGCGCTCTTCTGCCGCTACCGCGACAACCCCTTCGCGCTGCTGCTGAAGCGCGGCCTGCTCGTGTCGCTCGGCACGGACGGCGCCCTCATGTTCCACCGCACGGACCAGCCCCTCATCGAGGAGTATAGCACCGCGCAGCAGCTGTGGGGCCTCTCGCCGGCCGACCTGGCCGAGATCGCGCTGCACTCCGTGTGGATGTGCGGCTTCTCGCGCGAGGAGAAGGCGGCGTGGCTGCGCAGCCCCCTCTACGCGATGCGGTCCATCGCGGGCAACCACGCGGCCGCCTCACACGTGGCACAGACCCGCATCGCCTTCCGCTACGAGGCGTACCAGGAGGAGCTGAATTACCTGAGCGCGCGCGCGGGGGCGGTGGAGGTGCCGCGGGCGCCGGGCCTCGCGGCGCCGTCGGTGGAGAGCATCCACTGCATCGAGCTGGTCGGGCTGACACGCAGCGAAGTGCTGCGCCGCCGCTTCCTCCACCAGCCGGTGCAGGCGCCCGCCGCCGCCGCAGGGCCGCCGGCCGCGGAGACGAAGGACGAGGCAGAACCGCCGCGGACCATGGTGCGCGCCAAACGTGTCGTCTTTGCGCGTTCCAAGTTGTAGCAACGCTTCAAAATAAAGAGCATCAAAAAAAAAAGCATGTTTTTTAACTCATCACCGTTTAATATAAAAAAAAACTATAACATAGAAAATAAATGAATGAAAAGAGCCTTTCATTACTTTATTGGTCATGATGGTGTTTCCTCATTCGTACTCATATGAACAACGAAAAATCTTCATCGGAAACAAAATCAAAGATGGATGCAAAAAAATATATATATTCTCTCTCCCTGTTCTCTCTATGTGTGTAATGGAATCACGATGCTAGTTTAGGTTTTTTTTTAGTATTTACCCTCTTCTGAGGTAAGCGACGCATTGCACTAGTGGTCTAGTTGGATCGTATTCATTCAAACGTCCTTGTAGCTCCACTTTATACCTACTATTCTTATTTTAAAAAAAAAATACGGTCGCGATGATACGACGCACCCCCCTTCTCGCGGCGTGCGTTGGTGCCCCGCTCCTTAGCCTGCATAGCCCACCCCGCGCGCACTTCTACAGCGCGCTGCGGCGGCCGACGCGTGCGCCGGCCGCGGTGCAGCAGCAGCCGCACCCGCCGCTGGTTCAGGCCATGCGCCTGCGCCGTCACCCGTCGTCGGACAAGATCGTCGTCGGCGGCAGTGCGAAGGCGGCGGAGGAGGATGCGGCGCTGGCTGAGGCCGTGCAGCGGAAGATGGAAGAGTTCGGCCCCCTAGACGAGAGCATAGCGGCGCACCACATCAAGCGTAAGGCGGACGGGTCTGTGGAGAGCATTTCGATCGGCACGGCCTCATTCGCCGAGGTGCCGAGTGTGAACAGCTTCGATGTGGATTTCCTGCAAGAGCAGTTCAACCGCTTCGGCGCGCTGGTCGGCGGGTGTACGCACGACCAGTTCCTTCGCGGCGCGGCGCATGCCTACACGGTGTTAGGGCAGATGAGTGAGCAGCTCACGCTCGCTGACAAGCGGATGGCGCTCGAGGGGGTACCGGTGCCGCCCCGCAAGAGCGCCGCCACCTCCGCGACGCCGGGCGCGAAGACTTTCGCGAACGACGCAGCCGCCGTTGGCCGCAGCAGCAGCAGCAGCAGCAGCAACACGCTGGTGGCGCGCGCCAGCGGCGCCGAGGCGGCCGCCGAAAAAACGAAGCGCGGCGGGGGTGGGGCGGCGCCGGCGCCGCGGCGCCGCCGTCCGCGGCCACGCCCACGCCGGCGCTCTTCCCCGGCAAGAGCAGCGCCGACGCGGTGCATGTGGCCCAGTCCTCACGGCACTTTCTGCGCGGGCTGCAGAGCGTCTACGACCTCCCGCGCGACGAGGCGGAGTGGCGGCCGTGCAGCAAGGGCAGCATCGGCTTCTGGGAGCACATCAAGTACAGCACGGACGACGCGGCCGCCGCCACGCCGAGCGAAGATGGGAAGCAGGAGCAGCAACAGCAGGAGGCGGCGGTCCGTCAGCGCGTGGCGACGCGCGTGGCGCAGGCGGCGCAGGACATGGAGGCGAGCAGCATCACGCGCGCGGTGCGTGCCGTGACCGCCGTGCTGCCCCTCTCCGGCGCCTTCGCGGAGACCTTCTTCAAGGCCTACGCGCTGCAGCGCCAGCAGAAGATCAGCCTGTACCAGATCGCGGGCCCCAATGACTGCGTGTTAGACCCCAGGCTGGCCATGTTCATCCGCTTCCCGCTGTCGCCGAGCGACGTGCCCGGCAGCTCCTTCGCCGAACAGACCGTTGACGAGGAGGACGAGGACACCCTTCTGGAGGACAGGGTGGGTGCGGTGCTCTATGACGCCGAGGGAAATATGCACCCCAACTTCACAAATGTTACCTTCGCCTCCAACGAGCCCGGGGCGTTCGATGTGGTGCTCACCCTGGACCGCAAGGTGGCGGCGGAGGAAGCGGCAACGCAGACGGAGGAGGAGGCGGCGGAGGCGAATCGCAAGACCGTGTTGAAGCTCTCCTTGGACAATCACGCCCTCTCGCCCATCCCCGCGTCGGCGCGCGCCTGCGCGGCGGTGTGGTTGGACGTCGTCATCCCGCCCGCGCGGGCGAACAGCAATTACGACTTCTTCTACAAGCGGGTGCAGGAGACGGAGTCGGAGTACGAGCGCGTGGCGATCGCCCGCATCATAGCCCAACACGCGCCGATGTGGCTCTTCGCGGGCCTCGACTTCCTTGTGCGCATGTTCACCGGACACCAGAGCGAGTTCACGTTTAGCAAGAAGCACGCCAGGATGATCGGTGTACCGGAGAGCATCGCTGAGCACCCGCCGGTGCAGCGCAAGCTGCTCTTGATGTACATGGACGCCGCGAAGCAATGGGTGTTGTCCGACCTCATCGCCGTCCGAAACACGTACGCGGGTCTCCGCGAAACGGAGCAAACGAGTGCGGATGCGTAAGCTCTCTTCTTTTCTCTCTCTATCTCCATCTACATATATAAGAGAGCTTATTGGCATAAAGACACTGAATGCTACTCCGTTCTCTCCCCTCGTTAAAGGATTAAAAAAAAAAGCAGTACCATCACGGCTTGCAAAACTGTAACATGTGCTACATTTTATATGGTACTCTATTCCCACTCGTTTCGTTTGTTGTTATTGTTGTTTATATTCACACACATATATATATGTATTATATATGTATACCACATACCACATCTTTGCATTTTTTCTTATTACTGGTTTCTTCATTTCAAACATGGTGTTGTATGCTCATGATCCCCTGTACGGGTTATTACGTTTCCTTAAAAAAAAAAACTAATTTATTATTCAATCTCCGAAAGTAATTGAAAAAAAAAACGAAGGAGAGAAACAGTTATACACGTGAAAAGGGTCAAAAACGATGAACCCAGATACGTGTTTGCCTTTTTCTTCATCATTGTTGTAATTACAACTGTACGTACAGAAAACAAAAAAAAAAGAACAGAACTTTAGTCATTACTCTTTATTTCTGAATGAAGTGAATAATAATAATAAACTACGATTATGTGATTAACTGTAAAGAACAGAAATCAGAATTCTCCTGCGTGGTCTCCCTTACTTCTTCCGTTTCAGCTCGCGGAGCAATTTACTTGTTTTTATTTTTCTACTTTTTTGTTTTCTTATTCTTATCCAGTAGCAGCATTGCGAATGAAAAACCTGCAGCCTCTGTCCAACCGCATGCCGGCCGCGGCGGGCTCCAGTCTCGCGCATGTGAAGACGCAGCAGCTGGCGCGCGAAGAGGAAGAGAAGCGACGGCTGCGCCGCGTGAAGGGCGCCGTCGTGTTGGCGGCGCAGTTCCTGCTGGACCAGGGCTATGTGAACGCGCTACAGACACTGCAGCAGGAAAGCGGCGTCACGCTCAGCACCATGTGCGTCGCGGACAACATCGATCTCCTCACCATCCTCGGGGAGTATGAAGAGTACTACGAGTGGAAGTACCAGCGCAAGCCCAAGCTCTTCCGCATGCGCAGTGGGCAGGATGAGGAACCGGTGCGGGTCGTGACAGAGGGCGGTGAGAAGCTGCTCGTGCGGAAGAACAAGTCGGGCGGCGGCAGCAGCGCCCCGGCCTCCGCGCCGCCGTCCGCCGGCAGCCACGCGTACGGCTACGGCACGGGCGACGTGCCTGCCGCCGCCCACGAGGGCAAGCTCGCCCCGCTGCGGCCGGCCGGCGGCGTGCCGCGCACCCTGAACAAGGCGAGGGAGCCGCCGGCGAAGCGGCAGAAGGAGGGGAGCGGCGGCGGGGGCGACAGCATGGACTTGGATTTCAATCTGGAGGGACAGAAGATGCAGCTCGTGGATGGCGGCGAGTTGGCTGGCCTCGGCCACACGGACGACGACGATGCGCCGGGCAGCTTCTACGGCAAGGCGCTGAAGCCACTGCCGGTCTTCCCCACCGCCGAGCTGGCGGAGCTCGCGGCCACCATCATGCGTGACATCCTTGTCACGGACCCTGCCGTGCACTGGCAGGACATCGCCGAGCTCGACAGCGCGAAGCAGCTGCTGAAGGAGGCGGTGGTGATGCCGGTCCGGTACCCGGAGCTCTTCGAGGGCATGGTGCGGCCGTGGAAGGGCATTCTGCTCTTCGGGCCGCCCGGCACCGGCAAGACGCTGCTCGCGAAGGCGGTCGCGACGGAGTGCCGCACGACCTTCTTCAACATCTCCGCCTCCTCCGTCGTCAGCAAGTGGCGCGGCGACTCGGAGAAGCTGATCCGCATGCTCTTCGACCTCGCGGTCCACTACGCACCGAGCACCATCTTCATCGACGAGATCGACTCGATCATGTCCGCGCGCAGCAGCGAGGGCGAGCACGAGGGCTCGCGCCGCATGAAGACGGAGCTGCTCACGCAGATGGACGGGCTGTCGAAGCGGCAGGGCGGCGACGTCGTCTTCGTCCTCGCGGCGAGCAATGTGCCATGGGACCTCGACGCGGCGATGCTGCGGCGGCTGGAGAAGCGCATCCTCGTGACGCTGCCCACCGCCCACGCGCGGGAGCTCATTTTCCACAAGCTGCTGTGGGCAAAGGTGTGGGACCCGGAGCGGTTCGACTGGGGCACCTGCGCGGCGCGCACCGCGGATATGTCCGCCGCCGACGTCGACGTCGTCTGCCGCGAGGCCATGATGCGGCCGGTGCGCAAGATGATTGAGCGGCTCGAGGGCGTCCGGCAGCGCACCGCCAACGCGCAGCAGGCGCGGCTGGAGCTGGAGCAGCTGAAGCTCTCGCAGGAGTCGCGCGTGACCGTGGCCGATGTGGAGGCCAGCATCGGCTGCACCAAGACGAGTGTGCGCAAGGAAGACCTGCAGCGCTATGAGGTGTGGACGGCGCAGTACGGCTCTGGGATGTCCACTTAGATTTGTACAGTATCGCTTCTTCTTTCTTTTTTTCTTCTTTTTAAGCAGTGCTTTTTTTTTTTTAGTATGTCCTGCTGCTGCACATCTTTTTCTTTAGAGTGTCATGTGCATTACGCATACATGTAATATCTTTCTTCTCCTATTTCTATTTCTGCTGAAAAAAAAAAGAACCCTTCGAGTTTTTACATCTTTCTATATTCTCTCTTTTTTTTTCTCTTACGTTTCACGCACACGCTACAGCCCTGTATTGCTGCACACGATGCGCATGATGCCCCCCTTCCCCATGTACTCCCTCCGCAGTGCCCCGTTGCTGCTGATGCTGCTGCTGCTCGTTGCCTGTGCGGCGGCTGGCAGCTCCACAGACCACCGCGCGAACAGGGGCGGCAACGACGACGGTGTCAGCAACAGCGCATCCTCCGACTGGTCGCCGACTGTAGACGCCGCGGTCCACATACGCATCTACAGACACATCTACTCCGGTGGCAGTGGCAGTTATCGTTGCAAACGAGATTGCATTATTATATTGTGCTGCACGTTCATTGGCACCCCTGTTGTTGTCTTCGGGGCCATCTTTCTTTTTTTTAAATGTAATAAACGCCCCCTAGGCAAACCTGTGTGCTCTTGCTGCTGCCGCTGCTTCCGGAAGCAGAAAAACGCACGTCATGCGCCTGACAACGACGGGTCGAGCGAGGAGATACCGATGGCGGTGGTGCCCTCTTCTGTCACCGGCATCGTCATCAACACGGATTACAAGCCAGACGGCGCGCAGTACTACGCCAACAACGACAACGAAGAGCAGAGCAGCTACAGCAACCGCAGCCGCGGCAGCCAGGAGGGCGCGCCGTCCTTGCACACCCCCACCGACTCTCCGTGCCCCGCCCAGGACGACCGCGCAGGCACGCCTGTGTGACGAGGCACCGCGGGACAAGATGCACCTTTCTTTATTTCTTGCTTGTTTTCTTTCTTTTTGTTTTTCATGCTATATTGCTTTCCTTTTGCGATTCTTGTTTTTGCACTTTATTATTATTATTACTATTATTATTGGGACGTCAAGGTTGTTGTTACTCTTCCTTTGTTTTGTTTCGTTTCTAATATACATATTTGTATACATACTGGGTAGTGTGGTGCCATTTAGGGAACGGAAAAAGGAAAGCATGTGCGTGTGGTGTTATGTCTCTTGGTTTTACATCAGTGAACATACAATGTTGTGTATGTGGTACGTTCTTTGTGCTCATCAACAAGTGCGGGAAGAATACTCTTTGTCCTTTCTCTCTCCTGTTCTTTCTTTTTTTACACTTCTTACCCTTTTGATATCCGTGTGTGTGTGTGTGTGTGTGTGTGTGTGTGCATATGCGTTGAGTAACAAGCAGAACCCTCACCCCAAGGGAGAGTATACAAAAGAAACCAAAAGAATACACCTATTTTCGTACATCCTTTTCATTTTTGCGATTTTTCCTTTTTTTGCGTTTTTTTTTTCTTTAATACTACCTCCATACACATAAAGCGATCACTCTGTCCCCCTTCCGCATGTACTCCCGCCGCAGTGCCCCGCTGCTGCTGCTGATTCTGCTGCTGCTGCTCGTTGCCTGTGTGGCGGCCAGCCGCTCCCCCGACCACCCCGCCGCCACCGACACGCGCCGGGGGCACATGCCGCGGTCGACGCCGACGTGCACGCCAGCGGGGGTGCCGCACGGCGGCGGGCCGCGCGGCGGCCCCGGCAGCCACCGCCACCCGGAGCCCAACGGCGCGGAGGCCTGTGGCTCCGTCTGCACCGTCGTGGCGCCGGTCTGCTTCACCCTCACGCTGCTGAGCGTCGCGCTGATGGCCGTCTGCTGCTGCCGCCGCCACCGCGTCTGCTGCTTCCGCCGCCGCGCCGGCGGGCTGGACGCGTCGGACGACGACGATCGCGACGCGGTGACGGATGCGCTGCCGCGGGACGGTGGTGCGGTCGCGGCGCTGCAGCGCGCGCGCAAGGCGCGGCCCACTCCGCTGCATGTCGTGACCGGCGTCGTCACGTACAACCCCGTGCCGCAACAGGAGCAGCCGCCGCACTACGGCATCGTGCTGACGGCCGGCGACGTCATCGTGAAGGGCCTGGCAGAGGACAACGCCGACGCGCAGGCAGGCAGGCCGTACTTTCAGTACTTGGCAGACCCCGCCAACGCCGCGGCGGCCGCTCAAGTGACGCCGTCGACGGCGGCCATCTTTGCGGCCGCCGCCGCCGCGGCTGCCGGTATTGATACGGACACGGTAGCGCGGCCGCATGGTGGTCGACCCTGCGGAGGCCAGGAGGACAGCGACAGTCAACAGGAGGGACGAAGCTCGGAAGCCGACGTTAGCCATGACGCCTTGATGAATGAGTTCTAAACGTCGTCGGTTCTCTTTTTGTGTATGCGGTTTCTTTCTTCTTCTTTTTGTCTTGTTTGGCCTACTCTCATACAGTATTGGCCCCCCGCGTGTGAATGTCATTTTTTATTATTATTGATTTATTAATTGTGAGTGTGTGTTTTTCCTTTTTGAGTTGTAAATTATGTGTGTTTATAACACTGCGATTATAACATAGTTCAAGTGTTTTTTGTTATTGTCATTATTCATGCTATTATTTTATTATAATTTCCATAGTTTTGTCGATGTTGTTGCTGTTCCTGGAGGTGATATACGCACATAAGTGGAAAATGGAAAAGAGGAAAGAGAGGTGCGTTTGGAGGAATCAATTGTGCATCCCTTCACGCACAATGAGAAAAAAGAACCTCAAAACAGTATATACCATGCACAATGCGGCTAACTCTCTCGATGTCGAGGTTACATGTTACGTATATGCGTATATAGCCGCGAATAAAGCCGTTTCTCTTTCTTTCTCTCTGTTCTGTTGCACTTATGGCTCCCCTTTAATCGCACATGCAACGACACTCCTATATACATATTTACATATACATATATGTATGTATGAATTCGTTCCGTCTTACAACGCGTGTGGTGCTCTTTTTAATATGTATTTGTATTAATAGTTTTTGTAAACTTTACTTGCGTGTGTCCAACTTTCTTATTACTATTATTATTATGGATGATGTTGGTGTTTGTTTGCTTGATCATCTCCCTCGTGCTAGCAGTGTCAAACGACTGAGTTCGAGTCCGTCCTATGTTCCTCTTTAATGTACACCCACAACGACGATGCGACTGTCTTCTTTCTCTCTTCATCCTGTTCTAAAGGGTACCCTTGTTTTTTTTTCTTTATTGGCTTGTTTTTTTTTATTATTATTATTATTATTATTAGTTTCCTATTGTTATTTCAAAGCTATTAAAAGGAAAAAAGCGCTTAGTGCTATACTCACACATATACATATATACGTACACATACACACATATATATAAAGTCATTTTTCCTTGGACCTCGACGTTTAGACGATTCTCACGATGCACCCCTCGCCTGCCTCGCTGATGAGCGTCGCGGCCCTGCTGCTGCTGCTGCTGACGGCCATGATTCCACTCGCGACCGCCGCCTGGGGGTCAGCGGGCAACAACGGTGGCTTCAACAATAACAACGAGGGTTGGGATTGGACCTCCCTCACAAGCAGCACGACGACCTCCGCGCCGTCCGGAGGCACCACGGTCACGGATACCGATACAGACACCAGCAGCTTCAACATGAAGCTAATCCTCATCTTTGTGCCCACCGCCGCCGGCGTGTTCCTTGTCCTCGTGCTTGCCATCATCCTCTTGTTCTGCCGCCGCTACAACCGCTGCTGCTTCTACCGTCCGCCGACCCCGCCGGCGGCGGCGGAGGGTGACCGGACCGTCTACGACGGCGCGTACTACGAGCGCCACGGCGGCAACTACCCCCCGGCGGAGCCCTACTCGCCTGCACAGCAGCAGCGCGACCGCGCGGCCGGCGCCACCAACGCGGTGCGCCGCGGCTTCGTGCTCTTTATGGGCGGCTTGGAGATGGACCCCGTCGCGGCGGCCGACGCACGCGCGCCGACCAACGACCAGTCCCTCACGAGCCACTTTTACTACACCGCGAACCCCCTCAACGAGGCGCAGGAAAAGGAGGGAGGGGAGACCGGCCAGCTCGGCAGCACGTCGAACGGTAGCACCCCTAACGAGAGCGACGACGATAGGAGTGAGGTCGCGGCGCCGCCGCCGCATCCGGGGCTGACGCCGCGCCGGGCGCAGAAATCGAAGAGGAGTGAGGAGAAGGAAGAAGAGGAGGAGATGGTGATGGAGGACGTTACAGAGGGCGGTAACCGCATTGTCGGTGATCAGTAAGAAAGAAGGAGGTACAACAATATGTTATTGAAACGGCCCTCTGTAACGTGACAAAACAGTGAAAAATGACATATAGTTATATGAAGCAATGCATCATATTTTATGTCTATCAATACTGAAAGAAGCAATCAAAACAATAACAGAAAGAACGCGTGTGTTTAGTTTTTTTTTTCCTTCTTTCTCTCTTGTAGGGCTTTTTATGCTTGTTTATTTGCCTGTTTTTCTTTTTTTTTCTGGTTACAACCTTGATTCTATGTGTATACATTTATACGAGTCAAGTTTAAAAAGAGACGTAAAAGCAGAACACAACAAAAAAAAGTGTAAAATGACCCTGAGCTAGCCTGAGATAGAATGAGGCATCCACATAACTGTTGCAAACCTGCTTAAAGAAACAAAGTGAGTATTTAGATATTCTCATTTTTTTGAGCTTTATTTATACTTTTCCTTTCTTTGAACTCTTTTTTTTTACTATTTAATGTGAACTATTGATTCAAAACATGTATGTATGCCATACATATATGTCTTTTTTTTATTTCTTTTTTGGTGTTGACATTTGGTTAGTATCCATCTTTCAAAATCCGAAACACAATTGTACATACATATATATATATATATATATGTATATATGTATTATTACTCCGTATCTGCATTTTTTTTTTACTCATTGCCAAACTACAGCGTGTGTTCCTATATATTATCTCTCGTATTATATAATAATAATATATGTTTTTTTTTTGTATCTCTTTTCTGATGAAAGTATGCTCTTTTTTTTTTAACCTCTCGGTTTAAACGTTTACTCTTATCCCCTCTCCTCGTAAGTGTTGTGGCTCTCCTTTCCCCGTATTCTCCTTTTCAAGCAGTGCTTATAATCAAGTAATAAGATTGTTTTCGTCCTCCCCTTTTACGTCTTTCTTCTTCTTTTTCTTACACACACACACACACACATATATATATATACCTCTAATAGCATTGCTCTTTCACTTTTGCACACACAAAAACCTCTTCTTCGCCAGTAGCATATCCTCTCTATTCATGTATCTCCGTACCACTGTGCTGCTGCTGCTGCTGTCGCTGCTCGTGGCCTGTGCGGCGGCCGGCCGCCCGTTGGACCCCGCGGCGACGGGCGGCGACGGGCCGTCCTTCACCGACCCTGCACCGCCGGACATGGGCTTTTATGACTCCAACTACCATGAGTATTCCTATGTTTACTATACCACCACCTCTCGGCCGAGGACCACCTATACCTTCCCGTATCTGTATACCGTCTTCATCGTCCTTGGCGGAATCGCCTTCCTTGTTACAGTCATTGTCTATTGCTGTAGGCGGCAGGGCGTGTGTTGCTTTCGCACCCCCCAACCCACCGACGGACAAGGCGCCCACACACAGCCCTACAGCGTGCCCGGCAATCCTCCGAATATGGACAATACCGCCTACGGGGGGTACAGCGCGGCGCCCCCGAACGCCTACGGGGCCCCACCCCCACCCTCCTACGGTGGACCGGTGGATAACAGCAATAATGGGAATTACTACTACAATTACAACAACACGACCGGCGCACCGAGCAACGCCACCGTGGCGGGCGTGGTGGTGGCCAACAGCGTCGCGGAGACGAACCCGTACGGCCAGGGTGAGCCCTGTGCCTACACACCGAATCCAACCGCGGTTGCTCAGAATACAGATGGCAACCCGCAGGGGGGCAGAATCAATGCCTTGTAGAGTCACTCACACTTCCTAAAAAAAACGGTTATTATTATATTATTTTTTTTTTGCTGTTTACTTTGTTGCATTTTGCTGTAAGTAATACTCTTATTATTGTGTTCAGTGTGATTGCTCTCTTTTTTTTTTGCGTATTGTTTTTTTTTTATGTATTGCAGGGGTTCTCTTTCCTTTCATT
>AUXH01000148.1:0-34621 GCA_000482145.1 Strigomonas culicis
AGAAAGCAAACATTTAGACGATGGCAGGGGCGTGGGTGGAGATCTTGGGCCAGAGGTCCGCAGATTCCTTCGCGACGGGGCCGGCAATGGTGGAGCCCTTCATCTCACCCTTGGGGTTAACGATGACGCCAGCGTTATCCTCAAAGTAGATGACGGTGCCGTCCTTGCGGCGCCAGCTCTTGCGCTGACGGATGATGACAGCGTTGAGCACCTTCTTGCGGAGTTCCGGCTTGCCTTTCTTCACGGAGCACATCACCATATCGCCGAGGGCCGCAGAGGGCAGACGGTTCAGGCGGCCGTGGTAACCCTTGACGGAAATCACGTACAGGTTCTTGGCACCGGTGTTATCCGCGCAGTTCACGACGGCGCCGACGGGGAGACCGACGGACACGCGGAAGCGGCAACCCTTAACGTTGATCTGTTCCTTACCCATTTTGGAATGCTTTCTAGATCTTGAAGAGGCAAAACAAGAGAGGAGAAAAGGGAGAGGCGGGGAATTACAAATGGACGAGAGTGTAGCATGGGAATACGGTACGGCATAAAAGCGAAGGCTCGCCGTTGGGCCCTTGACAATCATGAAGAGAATGACAAAAGCAAAATGAAATAGAGGGTTTCTTTCAAGAGACGCATTACTTTTTGCAGCTGGTGGGGTGGAAAAGAGAGCTTTCACAGACACATAACAAGCTGAGAAGAGGCACAAGGGAGACCATAATAGACTGTGGATACTAAGAGTACGTAAATGAAAACGACAACAAAGCGCATCGTTCACCAGACTACCGCACACGGCTCTGACGATCCATGTTGATGGCAGCGAACTCGCGTAGTTCTCGTTCAGAGGGGAGATCCGTCCCCGTAAAGCGCCATTTGCGATCATTCGCCTTCCACTCAATTGACCGTCGCTCATCCTCGAAGGCAGGGTTCAGAGCCCGCACCGTATCATGGCGGAACATGCCGTGATCGGCCAGCCAGAGGTGGAGCGCAGTGAACACGTTCTCCTGTGGATTGTCTCGCGACTCTAAAATGGTGCCGCCAACGATTAGGGGAACTAAAAGGAACGGAAAGTAGCGCACCCACCGGTACGTGCCATAGGACAGCATGCCGACACGAGACCGCCGCTCCTCGAAGGGGAGCGGAAACACACGATTGATGGTCTCTAAGATGCGTGAGTGGCGCGTCACTTCCGCTTTCGCCCGCTTCACCCATAGCTGGGACATGTTTTCTTTCCCTTTTAATTAGGCTGCTGCTGTTGTTGGCGTTATACTTATTAATCGTATGGGCTAGAGAATATATGAAGTGCTTCTGTGTTTCAACCAGGAGAGAAGAGAAGGGTGAGAAAGACGGAAGTAAATAACACTGCAGACAAACCCAATAATAATCAGAAAAGAAGAAGCAAAAAGGACAATTACTTTCATTGCGTATACGGCTACAGAGCATAGTGTTCAACCTGTATTTACACAAATAAAGCAGCTCCAAGATAAGAAGATCATGGTCGATGAACATCATGGATCTAACCGAAGGTGGCACATCTCCTTCTCTAAGGCATTGATTGTGTCAATGTACTCTCGATTCGCTTTAGAAACCGAGGCGAAGCGCGATGCCAGCAACGCATTTTCCTGCCGCTGCACATTGACGAGCTTCTGAAGCCGCTTCACCTTCTTCTCCAACTCGTCCCGTAGCGTTGCCGTGTCACGGTCCGCCGCCGCCACCGCCCCCGAAGAACGGCGCGCAGTATCGTCCACCGACGCGCGGCGGTGCATCGGAAATGTCTCTTCTCCGGCAGACGGCTCGCGCTCCTCCGCGCGCGATGCGGTCGTCTCGCGTGTGAGGTAGGCCATCTCGCGCGGCGCCCGTTCCGCAGGCTCCCTCGCACAGAAGGCCTTTTCCAGCGCCTCCGCGGCGTCGCCGGTGGCCGCCTCGTCCCGCACCGTGTCCTGCGCCTGTACCGACCGCCGCTCCGCCGCTGCACGGCGGTGGCGGTACGTCTCCGCCAGTGTGGTCGATTCCACAGCGAGCATTCTCCAGCTCTCGAGCTCCTCCTTCACCCGCTGCAGCTCGCGCCGCAGCGCTTCCGCTTGCTCGACGAGAACGGCCTTCTCGCCCTCCGCCGCGCATAGCGAGGCCGCCTCTGGGTGCTCCGAGACGTTCACCAGGGCACGCAGCGCGGCGGTCTCGCTTTGGAAGGCGAGCATGCGACGCTGCGCGCGGACGCGCTCCAGCTCCTGCCACGCGCATTGCTTTCGCAGTTCCACCACCTCTCTTTCCAGAAAGTGTACCTTGTTCACTGCTGTCTTCGTTGCACTTCGCATCTCGAGGCGGCTGATCACACTGTGTTGCTGCTTCAAGTTTCGGCGCAGTGCCTCATTGCGCTCTTCCAAAAAGCGGACCGTTTTCAAGAGCTTTGCATTCTCACACTCAACGGCATTCACATCGGCCAGCATGCACCTGAGTAGCACGGGGTCCACGTGGATTCGTGCACTGTATACTAGAGCGTACAAAACGAGAAGAGAGGGGAAGCAAAAACAACCATGCCAGCAAAAGAGTATGAGACAGAAGAACAAAAACAGTCACTGTGCAAAGTCGATTAAGTATATATGGGGGAAAAAAAAAGTGGATTAAAAGGAAAATGTAAACATGTTATGCACCCTCGCCTCCCGGTCTCTCTATCCCTGCAGCTCATAATTAGGGAGTAGGAGCCTTGCTAGCCCTCTCCGCCATCGCGGTGCTGCTTGCCCCGTCACCGATGGGACTCGTATCCGACACACTACTAGCGGGGCTGCTGCTCACCTCTTTTTCACCGGGCACCTGAGACACGTTTCGGTACCCAAACCACGCTTTAAAGGTATCGTCATCGAAGTTAAAGTAGGCATTCTTATCAACCGAAATGACCTCACCTTCCTCGATATCACGCATCGCCTGCATGACAAAGTAGCCCTTGTCCACCTGCACCCCCGCATTGCGGTCCTGCGCCAGCCACTGCAGCATCTCCTTGTCGGGGTAGCCGATCGTGGCATTAGGCGTCGGCGAGTGCAGCGCGAGGTCCATGACGGGCACCATGCCCATGATGCCCCCGTCCCCTTGTGCGAAGGGCGAGTTCTGCAAGAAGGGGTGGCCGGCGCTCCATCCGTCCGTGTGCGTCCAGAAGGGAATGGCGTGGCGACGGAAGAGACAGTACGCGTGGCGAAACGTCAAGTCGAAGTCCATCGGATCGACCTTGCACTGGTCCACGAGCGGCTGCACGTACGCCTTGTACTCGTCCGTGACCTGGGCGCCGTCCGCAATCTTGCCGATGGGCATCTCCTGCACGAACGGCAGCACGTCCAGGTAGCTCTGCACCCCGCGGGGGTGGCCGGAGAGGAGCACCTTGGTCAGGTAGCCGACGAAGGCAAAGGAGCCGCGATTCAGATCCGGCCAAAAGGCCAAGTCCTGCCCAAAGTTCTTGGGGGAGATTTTGAGCGGGAAGTTGGCATCGTCTACAATATTAAGAAAGCTCTGGGTGGCAGTCATAGGCACGATGGAAACGAAGTCGTACTCCGGGATGCGCTCCGTCGCCACGAGCCCCATCGGTGTGATGTGGACGCGTTGGAACAGACGGCAGCCTTTGAGCACAGCCCAAGTGACAAAGTCGAGCAGGCTGGGGTTGCAGCGCGTCAAACGCACAGTGCTCATTCTAACAGCTTGCAAGACCAACTAGTACAATACACACACAACTACGAAGCAAAAAAAAAAAGAGGGGGAAGGTAATCTGTCGACACGCCCGTGTGTATTGAAGCACCTCGTGGTGTGTCGACAATGAAAATGCACTGTACCTGTAAGTTCAGCTGAAAGTAAGAAGGTTGGGGAGATCAGAAGTGAGTGGAGACGTGCAAAAGGGCAATTATAAAGAAAAAATGGGCATGTACATGCACACATTAGTCACCAAAGACAATAAGAATCATCGCATTTCTTCATAAACGTTTTCTCAAATATCTGACAGTTCAATCTAAGAAAAAAAAAAGAAGACGTGAAAATGGGACTCACAGAACCACTACATTTGCACTGTAATCCTTCCAACGTATACTTGTCTCTCTTTTGTTCTCTATCTTTCTTCGGTTTCATTAGAGCGACTCAAATGGGAAGAAAACAAACAAAAGAAAGATAATTAAATAAATAAACAGACATCTCTTTCTTTCTCTCTTTTTTTTTTCAATTCATAGATATAATCAAGAAATGCTCAATAATACGGGTATAAATGCGTGCGTCCTTGTTATACCTCCTCAATGTCAACTAGCTGACGGATCTCCTCGCGCAGCACCTTGGTCGTGCCGGGGGGAAGCTGAATGTTCTGGCGCGGGTAGGTGCGCTCGTTGGGCTTATCGAACCCAATAATAAGCTCCGTCTTGTTCTTTGTGATCACACACACATCCACCTGCGTACCACTGTAGGGGTCGTTAAAGATACCCTTGCGAATGGACGACGCGACGAGTGCCTTAGCCTCCTCCACCGTCATGTTGTCCTTGTAGCCCGTCTCCATCGCCGCCATGGCGGCGATGCTACCGCTACCCATCGTCACGTAAGGCAGTCTATCCGTGCTACCATGGGGGGCGATGGTGGCGAGGTAGGGGCCGCCGATGTCGACGCCGCCGAGGACCAAGGCCGCGCTGACGTGCCCCTGGTAGCGATACAGGTGGCGCTTCAGGAGCGTCAGCGCCTCCGAGACGCGGGACTGCTTCCCCGTCTCCAGGCGGTGCAGCGCCAGCTCCGAGGATATCATGTTCGTGACGGCCTCCGTGTCGGCCGCGGTGCCGGCACCGCAGCACATCATGTTGGGCGCCATGTAGTGAATCTTGCGGCACCGCTTGTCGGCCACAATGTTGCCCTCCGTCGCACGCGTATCCGCACCTAGAACTACACCATCCTTGAACACCACACCGACGATGGTGGTACCGGTCTTAAGCGTGCGCGGGGGCTTGAAGCCGTCCTTTTCAAGGTTCAGGTTGCGCTGAACATTTTCAAAACTGAATCCAGACCCAGACATCGGCAAAAACAGTTAGAATAAATGTGAATTCGGTATCTTTAGTCTTTTTGTTGTTCTTGTTGTTTTCTACTTTTTTTTTTCGTCGTCAGAAAAACGGAGAAAGGGAAAAAAGGAGAGGAGATGGAAAGAGTGAAAAACACACAAGCAACAGAAACCCCCAAGTAGAGAAAAGGAGGATGCTCATTCACGACTAATCATACATAGTTACGTACAGTCAGTGCAAAAATGACAATCTCTTTTTTTTTTTTTGTGGTTGTTGTTAAGATGATGACGAGGTGTAAGAAAGGGGAAAAAAGGAAAACGCGTCTTGAGCAACACTTGTGTTCCTTTCTCAAAGATTAATTAGAAAGTGAAACAGCCAAACAGAAAACAGGACAACAACACACTACTTCTACTAGGGAGTTTTCTTGAGATTCTTATAATCGTACTTGTCCTTCGGCTGCAGGTTCATCCAGTAGTCCTCGCCCTTCTTCTGCCTATTGTCCGCCTCCACCTCTGTGAACTCCTCGTGCCCACCCAGATAGGCCTGGTCCTCCTCGCCGTCGCCGGACGGGAGCGCGGTCGACGCAGGAGCGTTGGGCGCAATCATGCGGTTCGCCTCGTCGAAGGAGACGCTGTCCGTGAGCTTCGCGCGCGGCTGGTCCGGCGTGGGTCCCGCAAACCGGTACGCGTCCTGCACGTGCTCCTGGATCGCCGCCGCTAGCTTCTCCTTGGTGCCCTCCGAGTTGGTCAGATTGAGCTTCACTACGCGACGCGAGACCGGGTAGCCGAACAGCGGCGGCGGCACCGCCTTGAGCCCCAGCTTGAGCCGCTCGCGGCCCTCCACGTTGGGTTCTAAAATGCTAAACACGTAATAGTGCTTGTACTTGCTGATTTTACGGCATTGCTTAATGTGCACCAGGTCGCCCTCGACGCACGCCAGGTCCTCGTCGTGAGCAAAGAAGCGACTCGTACGCGACACGCGCTGGTTAAACTTGGGATAGTACACCATGTAGTTGGTGGCGACCACCGCCGTCTTGAGCATGCTGGTGCCCACCACGTAGCCGATCTTATCCGACCCCTGGCGCGGCTGATTGAAGATCATGGAAGTCAGGTCGTACGGCCACGGCATGCGGCGCGGGCGCTGCCCAGACACGCCAGTCATGGACACCGCCCAGTGATGGCGCGTGCGGTTTGGAAAGGCATTGCGACGGAACTTCTTGATGTACACACGATGATTCGCATTGTACGTGTTCTTCGAACGCGCGCCACCGTACATGAGGACACACCGCTGTCGGTGTTCCGTCTGAAAGTTCCACCAGGGAAGACAGTTGAAGGTGCGACGCAGCATTCCTAAAAAAAAAAAAAAGCGAAAACGCCAACAATAGTACCGGCTGACGAAGACAGAAAAGGAGAAGCTGCGGAGGACGATCGCAACGCGCGCGTACCTATTCGACGATATACTATTACGAAGGACTAGCTGTTTAAAAGGAAGAAGGAGTGTATTAAGAAGGAATCTTCGATAACGCGTGCATAGCAACATGCGCAAAAGTAAAAAGATCATCTCTGTACGAGATCTCTTTTCCTTTTTGATTGCCACATTTGACATGTTCATATCCTTATTGTTCATTCCTCGCATTCTCTCACTCTTTTTTTAAAGTTTATAGAACAATAATAATAATAATAATAAAAGGGGCTATTACTGTTGCTTTTATTTAGCTTAATCTAAATGTGGTCACCATTTTCTCTTTGCATCAGTAGCTTTCTGACATGTACTGATTGCAGACTGAACAAGAAGTGAATGACATGCACCGCAATGATGTACATTTGTAATAATAATAATATTCCAGAGGCGCTTAAATGTGCATACTGAAACAGATAACATCAATTCAAGAAAGAATGAAAGAAGAAGAAGAAAGAATTCTTCTCTTGTATAAAGGAGAATGAACCTCACAAACCTTTTTTTTTTCACTCTCTTTGCTTTTCTCTATAGGTGAGAAAGAGAAGAGGCAGTATACATGTACATATGCATGCATATATTGCAGCCTCTTTCTGCTTTCTACTTTTTTAAGCTTTTTCAATTTTTTTCCTTTTTTACTTTGGCTTTTCTTTTTTTTTAGTTTGGTGGTTTGATTGGTGTTGTTCTGTCCCTTGTTTTTATTTGTTTGTTTAACTGTTTGCTTTTACTTTCCGCGACCGCCCTTGTACTTGGTAACGCCGGGAGCGCCGGCAAACATGCCGCCCATACCCGCCTTGCTCATAGCCATGCCACCGCGAGCGCCGACGCCACCCCCCGCGGCCTTCTTCTTCGCCGTCTCCGACTCCGGGTTGGTGACTGTCTCGTCGATGGAGAGGATGAGGCAGGCGGCCTCCGTGGCGCTTTGCAGCGCGTTGCGCTTGACCAGCGTGGGCTCCCACACGAAGTTGGCGAAGGTGTCGCACACGCCGCCGTTGATCACGTCGACGCCAAACCAGCGTCCCTCCTGGGAGTCTACGTAGTGCTTCTGGCGAAGCTTGTTGAGGGTGTCGGTGCTATCGTGGCCGGCGTTCTCCGCAAGCTGGCGCGGGATGATCTCCAGCGCGCGCGCGTAGCCGGAGATGACGAGCTGCTCCTTGCCGCGGATCGTGCGGGAGTACTCGCGCAGCACCTTGCTCAGCTCCATCTCGATGGCGCCGCCGCCGCCGACCACGGAGCCCGTGCGGATGGCACGCTTGACGATGCAGATCGCGTCGTGCAGGGAGCGGTCGGCCTCCTCGATAAACTGCTGCGCACCGCCGCGAAGAATGATGGTCGCCGTCTTGGAGTTCTGGCAGCCGGTGAAGAAATTGTAGCGCTCGGCGCCGACCTGGCGCTCCTCGAAGAGCTGGCAGCTGCCGAGCACCTCAGCGGGGACGTTGTTGAGCGAGGACTGCACCACGCCGCCCGTGGCCAAGGCCACACGGTTCATGTCGTCCACCGCCACACGGCCAGCGCAGAAGATGTCGCGGTCCGCAAAGTACTGCGTGGCTAGGTCGCCAATGGGGAGACGGGAAAGCACCACGTTTGCGCCGGAGTTCACGCACTTGTCCAGCTTGTCGAAAATGATCTTCCACTCCGCATCGACGATGGACTGGTACTGCTTGGGGTCCTTCAGGCGAACCTCGGCGTTATCCTTCTCCGCCTTCAGCTCTAGCTCGATGTTCAGCAGCAGCACCTTGGGGTTGTCGAACTTCTTGCGCTGCTGCTCAAAGCCGGCGTAGGAGAAGGTCTTCTTGAAGGCTACGCCGTCGACGAGCACGCTGTCCTTCATGCTACCGCCCGTCACCTTCTTGATGCCAATCATATCGAGGTTCATGTCGTCGTCCAGCGTGGTGACCGCCCGCATGGCCATCTCGGCAAAGAAGCGGCGCTCCGTGTTGATCAGCTTGGAGTTGAGCGCGGTCTCGGCGCAGCGGATGAGGTCCTCGTGGCTGGCGTCCTTCTCCTTGGGGAAGGGCACACACAGGTTGTCTAGCGTCTGCATGGCCACGCTGAGCGCGGAGCGGAACGCCTTGATGATCACCTGCGGGGCAATGCCGTCCTCTATGCTCTGCTTCGACTCCTTCAGGAGCTCGCCCGCGAGGACCACTACAGAGGTCGTGCCGTCACCCACCTCGTCGTCCTGGGCGCGCGCAATGTCGACGAGACTCTTCGCCGCGGGGTGCTCAATCTCCAGCAGGTTCATGATGGTCGCGCCGTCGTTGGAAATGTTGACATCCCTACCGTTGTGGATGAGCTTGTCCATGCCGCAAGGGCCCAGCGTCGTCTTGATCATGTCCACAATATTGATGCATGCATTGATATTGCTGATCAACTGGGGCTTGCCTTGCGACGTGTCGGTGCCTTCGCGAAGTAGAATAAGCTGAGGCTGGATCATTTTTCTTTTTTAAAAGGTGAAAATGTGGTTATTGGGAGGCTTTTTTCGAATAAATAGTAACACTATATTCTATAGGAGTGCGAAACTGTAAATGTGTGTTTGATTTGTTTGTATATGTGCGTGTATAGACACAGTGAACTGAGAGTTGTACAGGAACGAGAGAGGGGGAGAGGGGGGGGGGGAAGGCTGGGTACTCAACAAAGTCCAAAAACAAAAAAGAAAATGAGCAGTTAGTTCCGGTCGAGGAAGCAAAAGTCTCCTAAGAGCGTAGATACACTTCTCTAATGATACCGCAGATTTCTAACAAATACATACCTCAATTTGATTAAACTACATCAAAGGTGTTTTGGGATAACGAGGGAGAGAAACAAACTTATACCAGAACGAAAAGAAAAGGTCTATTGCCAACTGAATAAATACAGAACGGCACAATTACGTGATACACAAAGAGGTAGTACCCCACTCGCGCACACATACACATACCTGTATATAGTGAGTCGCCTTTTTCTTTTGTACCATCATCATGTCTCGGTGGCTTGGTGGGGCGTCGAGGTTTTCTTGGCATCTACTTGTTCTGGAGCAGCGAAAAGAAAAACTCCGACTCCAACGGCCCGTCCTCCTCCAAGTCGGTGCAGTGCACCGCGTTGCGCACGCGGTCCACGCCGTATTTGGCGCGGATCGTGTGCGGGAAGAGGGCGTGTCCCACCTCGGGGTCGAGAGGCCCACACACCGCGCGAAGGGCTGCCACGCAGTTCTCCGCGCACACCTCGATGGCGAGGCACGGACCGCTAGACAGCTGCTCCACCAGCTTCTTGAACTCGGGCAACACGCCGCTGTACACTTCTAAGAAGTCATCCGCGTCGGCGGGTGACATGGAGTACAATCCTATAGCGCTGACGAGGAACCCCTCGTCTATCAGCTGCTGTAGGATAGGGCCCTCCTGGCAGGCGGTGACGGCGTGCGGCTTCACCACACACACGGAGCAGTTCTGCATCACCGCGGTAGTCTTTCCAGGGCCTAGAGCCAGCGTAGTCAGTATCTCGGCCACTTGGGTGTCCACGCGCGTCACCACGCCCGTAAACTTCTGCGCCGTCGTGTCTGCCTTTTCGCTGGCATCGGAGCCGCTGACCACAATCAGCAGGCATCGCGTAGTGGTGTGAATCGCGGTGGCTATGTCGGCCGGAATGTCGACGAGACGCACGTTCTTCAGAAGCAGGTTATTGGTTGACAGGGACTCAATGATGATCCCCGCCTTGAGCAGGCCGCTCTCCGACACGGCAAGCATGATCTCAGCCGAGTTGGCGCTGAGCTTTTTGCGCGTGGCATCATCACCGTAGTCCACTATTTTGAGGGGACGTGAGTAGACACTGATCGTGGCACCCACGTAGAGCTCCTTCAGTTGCAGCTGGGGATAGGCGCAGCGCTTCAGAAAAGACCGCTTCGTCTTCATGTCAAACATCTCTATCGTGTTGTCCGTCAAGTAGTACAGAAGGCTATACGTTCGCGTCAGATTGGCCTGTGGGTCGAAGTAATCGACGGTGAAGCAATAGCGGGATAACTCGGACATGGCCTCACTTAAACACCTTGCACGGATCTAGGTATATAAGACTCACTGTTCAAAAAGAGGGAAAGGGGGAGAAAGAAAAAAAAGGGGAGAGAAGTATGGAAGAGCATGCACGCATTGCAGCATTGTTTGGGGAGCATTCCAGAAAGGAGTACCTTTTCAGCGCCACAGCGGAAGGAGAGCAGAAACGTGTGATGAGCATGACGGTTCTTATGTATAAGCATTACACGCGTGTATTGTTAATCGTGCTGTTAAACGGAGAGAAAAGAGAAAAGGAAAGAAAAACGACGAGAGAATACACAAGCCCTTTACATATTCTACTGAACTGGTCGACTCAATCAACATACTCGTACGTCTTGCGCTTTGTCAGCGGCGCCACATTCTCGCTCCGCTTGCGTGTCATCTCCTTGACAAGGTCCCGCTTGCCAGCCTTCTTCATCCGCTGGGACTGCTTCTTGAGGTGCTTGGGTGTGTTGCGTTGCTTGGTAATGCGCTTCACCTCCGTAAAGTTCGAGTACTTATCCTTGAGCTTTCGCATATAGTCGAAGTTGTGCTTCTCGGGCCCGCGAAAAGGTCTCACGGGCTTGCTCGCGTCCGCCTTCCAAATGCGCAGGTTGCAATCTTCACTGCCGCTGTAAATGTAACTGTTGTCGGGAGACCACTTAACTGCCAGCACGCGAGACATCCGCTTCGTGTGATACATCTCCTGCGATTCGGACTTGGTGTTCTGATTAATGTCCCACATGCGGACCGTGCAGTCCTGCGACCCTGCCGCGAACTTGTAGCCGGTTGGTGCGAAGTCCACGGAGGCCACGGACTTGATGTGACCCTGGAATACGTTTCTCGGACGACCGGGAAGGCGAATATCAAATAGATAGCAGTTTCGGTCGTCGCAGCCGGTAACAAACACATTGGGGTCCATGGGATTCCAGCACACAGACGTGGAGCGCATCTCTAGCACGATCTTACTATGTGCAGACTGCGTACGCGTGTCGTACAGAAAGACACCACGGTCTGCCATACAACACGCTACGAGATCGGTTTCCACCTTGTTGTAGCGGCAGCACGTGACGGTTTCATCGCCCCACGAGAACTTCTGCAAAGGCTGGGTGCGGTTCACATCCCACACACTGACAATGTCCGACGCGGTCACAAAATTCGACTTGTGATAATGATGATCAATGGAGGAGAAGGGAAAGTCGCCGAGATACTCTGCCACCGGCTCCGGCGTCTTGTCGGTCCCCACATCCAAGTCCCACATCTTCACCACCTTATCCCGTGATGCTGAAAAACACGCCACACCATCAGGCGAGATCGTAACACCATCGATGGAGTGACGATGGGCGTCAATCTGCACCTTGGCCCTTTTAGTCATGACATCCCATATAACAAGACCCCCATCAACGGCACCCGTCACCACTGTGGACAGGCTTGTATTATCCGTGGCAATGCACTGAATCGTATCTTGGTGGCCAGCTAAGGAGGCTACGAAAGGTTTTGCAAACATTCGATCCAACTTAGCAGCCTTCACGGCACGCGTGAACTCCACTTGCTTTGCCATGGGGTTGAACTTTGGGTCGTAGTTTCGATTCGCCTTTGGAACCTCACTAGAACGATCCTTTGTCCATGCCAGCTCTGAGCGGCTGATGGTTTTTACTTTCACCATTGATGTGAGAAAGAGAATGATAATAGGTTCTTTTTTTTTCTTTTTGGCTGTAGAGCTAAAGAGACCAATACTTTCCACATTAAAAACACAATAAAAAGAAATAGAGAAGAGAAAACAACACAATAATCATGTACATCTTGCATCAAAGGAGGTCCAGAAAAAAAAAAGAGCTTTTTTTTGTAGCAGTGAAGAAACACACTCGGAAAGAAACAAAGTGAAAAACACGCAAAGGGGGATTAATATTGTAACATAAAGTAACTCTAGATAACGACAATTGAAAAAAAAAATGAAAAGGGGAACAAACAAACAAACAAAAAAAAAGAGGTACATTGCATGCGATACATAATTAAACAATCCACGCAATCTATTTCACATCATCATTGTTTCCCAGGGCAGTAAATGGGGCTAACATTTTATCCACAAAGTTTTCGTAGTGGATGAAACCCTTATCCTCGAACCCGTGAATTAAATCACGAAACTCCTCCTCATGATACTTTTCGCCCATCGTTGTCATGATATGGTGGAAGTCTGCCACTGAAACAGTTCCATCCAAGTCCTTGTCAAATACTCTAAAGGCTTCCTTTACAGCTTCCGCGGTATCATCCTTATCGTTGTGCTTCGTAACGAGCGCTTCATACGCCGGCATATCCAAATCGGTGGCTGTTGCCATAATCTCCTTTATTTTCTCTTCGCTTGGATTCAATCCTGCAGCGCGTAGCGCCGTGGGTACAGAAGCCTTGGGGATAACACCATCTTTTTGAAGCAGTTCAAATGCCTCTCGCATCAAGTTCGCGTTGGACATTTGCCTAGCAAAAAGTAAAGGTATAATAACGAAAAAAAAAAAGAGCTATAAATTAAAAACAGTAGAAGGAGAACGTTGGAACAGTGCATACACATGTTAGCATATGGGGAAATAACGCATGAGTACGTGTGTCCGAGTTCAGAGCTGTATAATTCTTCTGCCTTCCTACTTCAATTTTTTTTTAATTAGTGTTAAATAATATTAATAAAGGGAAACGAAATTAATTGAATGTGAGAGGCCATGTAGAGTGCTTTCCGTTTTTTTTTCTTCTTTTTTACTTCAAGGAAAAGGGGAAAGAACGGGAGACGCCAATTCAACAGTACTTCGTTACCTTCTTATTTTAGTATTTGTGAAACCCCTACACTCATACTTTTTTTCCCTTTTCAACAGTGTATTCAACACCGGGATTTCTTCCCTTCATCCTTTAAAAAAGGGGGAAAAAAGCAAACCCGTACGCAACTATTTATTATTATTATTGTTATTATCATTGATATTTTATCCTCACTTCATATTTATTTTTCTTTTAATTAATAATAAATAATATCAATGTACTTGGTATTCTTATAGGATATCCACATCACTTATTAGCACCATACCAACACAAAACCACGCCCACCAAAAGCGCCTAAAGCTATTAAACACGCTCTCTACTGATTCAAAATAACTGTGCGCAGTTAACCAATTATAATCTGCAAAGTTGGCGGGGATTTGCAGTTCCTTCTTTTCTATATCCACAAAAAAAGGCCTTCCAGGTTGAATGACGCGGACTACTTGTCCCTTTAGAAACCAACGGTATAAAAATGCAGATTTCAGCATTGCATTCAGAAACATCTCCAACTCATCTGGGTTGACGTAATTTGGGTCCGTCTTGCGGATGGGGTCATCCCAGAAGCTTGTATTGTGCTGATTGAACTTGAGAATGGTTCCGACGCGAACGCGCACATTCTCTACATTTTCTGTAATTCGGGTTTGTTGGGCTTCCATTTTCAGCTGTATCGCTTGAAGGCGTGGCGCCACCGTCAGCAAAAACGTGAGAATTTCCTGTGCAGACGCAGTGTCCAAAATTCTAACTTCACCAGCGGCCCAATCAACGGTAAAAGCGCTCCTTCTTTCCGCGGTCGATTTTACAGGGTACTTTTCCACCGGCGCCGCATCTCTTTCTTGCAATACCCAGTTTGTTAAAGCACCTGCCACCATGGTTCGATCTTGCACAGGTGCCTTCACGAACTCATTTGTGGAAGGATCCTTCTGGATGTGAATGGACATGAATGAAAATGCGTTAACGTTTTTGAACATGGCATCGTTATCAAATACACGTTTGGAGAAGCCATCGTAGTCGGCCATGTCATCCCATGTCACACGTTTCCATTTCATCCTTTTGAGAATATCTTGTGATTCGTAGTATTGATCCATCGCTTTTCTGGATCTTTCTGCGTCTTCAGCTGAAGTGGGAACGGCCTCGGGTGGATTGTTGTACTCCTTTATCATGTTCCCAACGTCTTTTGCATAAGCTACAAACCCCTTCTCCAGTTTGTATTGCTCAGCCCTTAATCTCCTCATCACATTCTTCTGAACGTCCATCCACTCCAACACGTCCGGCTGGAAAGACAAGAATTTGCGTTTAAATGACATTGTGTGAAATAATTATAAAACAAATAATAAGGAATACCTTAATATCCCCTGATGAACAATTAAAGTACACACTTCAATTCACCTTCTTTCGATAACTAAAACAATAGTTATTGAAAATTATAAAATCACTATAAAGGGAAAAGAAGAAGCGAACAAATGAGAGAAAAAAAAAGGGAGTCAAAAATAGTATTATCCATACTAAAATACACATTATAGATAAAGTAAAAAAGGAAGTTTTTTTTTTGAGAGCATTAAAAATAATAAATAAAAAAATGTTACACTAATTTGCTGCAAAGGAACTTGTACCGACGCTTAACATTTCGAATTTAATTGATGTAAAATAGTATTCAGTTTTTTTTTTGTTCAATTACATCAAGTAATAAAAAAAGAAGAACTATCTCATATGGAATGAAAACCTTTCAGATGCAAAAAGTGCTAATCAAAGAAGAACCGAAACAAACAAAAACTAATGAGAGAATTACATTTCCTCACGATTGTAGAAAAAAATACGGAATAAATAGTGTATGTGTGCTAATAAAATAGTTCCTGAATAAACGCATGTGCTTCACCTCTGTATTTTTCTTTCCTAGCAGGAGTGTAAGAAAAATAAGTACAGAATCTAAAAAAAAAAAAGAAACAATAATTATAATCACTTACTTAACTGTGTGAAACTGTTAGACCAAGAATTTGATAAAACTGCTTCAAAAGATTTTGGTGTGCGGGCCACGCGGGAGCAGTGATAAGATTTCCGTCTACCACAGCTTCAGTGACGGGCACTTCTTTGTAAGAACCGCCAGCCAAAGTCACTTCAGGATGCACAGCAGGGTAGCAAGTCAGTGTTTTCCCCTTTACGACGTTTGCTGCAGTAAGAACTTGAATACCATGACAAATAGCTGCAACAGGCAGATTCTTGTTAAAAAAGTGCTTTGTAATCTCCAACACTTTTTGATCCAACCGGATGTACTCAGGAGCGCGTCCACCCGTTATGTAAAGTGCAGCATAATCCTCCACGTTCACTTCGTCAAAGGATTTGTTGATTACAAAGTTGTGTCCACGAAGCTCCACGTACGTCTGGTGTTCCGTAAAATCATGAACGGCTGTGGCAATTTTCTCCCCCTCCTTCTTGTCCGGGCAAATAACGTGTACAACGAATCCGACAGACTCAAGCGCTTGAAAAGGAACCATCAGTTCGTAATCCTCCACAAAATCGCCGGCCAACATAAGAATTTTCTTCCCCATTTTGACGAAGCGAAATAATGTTTAATCGCGAAAACGGCGGAAACGCAACGTATTTTATAAGAATTCGATAGAGGTTTTCTTTGAACGACAATAATGATTACGATAGTAGAGGGAGGAAGTAAATAAAGTGCTATAACAACAACAACGAGTGGTGTTTATTATTCACAGTAAATACATTCGGCCGCCCAACAGTGCCCAAATAATGGCAGCCGGAGAACAAAAGAAACAATGAGTCTATTTCATTACGAGGGGCCATGGGAACCGAGCGTCATCCTTGCAAGACGGGGGGTGAAAAACAAGTCGCGCCTTTTTTCCCCCGCTTGCGGAGGGCCCCGTGGGGCCCCTCCCACCCCTCGGAACCGCCGGACCACCCCCGTTGGGCGCGATGCCGCGGGTTGGAGGGATGCCGCCCTAGCCTTGGGGCGCGCCGCTCTTTCCACCCCCGCCCCTGCGGTCGCAAATCCGATCCCGCCCCCCGCCCCGCGCCGGGGCGGCGGGTCCTCCGCGCTCGCCACGGGGTCGGCGGCGGCCGCGGGTGGGGCGAGGGGGAGGCGGGCAGCCCACCGCCGCCGCTCACCCGAAACGCGAAATGCGCCAGGGCGCGGGGGGTCGGCCGCCCCCTTTTATCTTTCACCCCGAACGTTGTTGCCGGCGAGTGCCGTCGACGCCCGGAAAAGGGATCGTGCTTGTTCAAATTTGTGTTTCTTGTATTAACTTTTTTCTGTGTGTGCTATCGTCACCTTCCGTATGGAAGGATATGGACAGATAAACGTTCGTGTAAAACTATGTTTGAACAGAGAAACATTAAGTGCTAGACACGCGCGCTGGTTTTTTCAGTATTCTGTTTGATTTATTGATATGATTATTGTGTGTTTTGCCCAAGGTTGTCTTTGGTGTTAATAATAATAAAAAAGTCATTACTGTAGGAAGTATACAGCAACAGCTACGCATATAGCTGGTATTTGTCTGACAATACAGGTGCCATTTCTCCAGGTGTTCAACTGGGTTGAACATTTTGAAGAGAGAGAATACGAGTAGTTTTTTTTATTATTTTTGTTAACGAAGGTAGGTGTACTATTCTTTTTTTTTTAATTGTTCTATTACTCGTATACAGTACATCCTTTAAATTGTATTTTGCATTTGAGATCGTTGTTATTAGTAGATGGGCATTCTACGATCGTACAGCTTTACATACTTATCATAATAATAGTTGTCATTCTTTGAACTCGTTTTTAATTTGTCATGGTGTATTTAAATCCCCCTTTCCCTGTATCGCTTCAGTTTTCTGCACCACCTTGCGTATCGCACATTTTTTTTTCCCCGTTGAATGTAAATGCATATGTATGTATAGCCGTTGTTCAGTTTATTCTTTTCTATTTTTGGCCTTTTTTTTGGTGTGTAACTCTCTGTAAAGACTTTTTTTTGTTGTGAAGTAGGTTTTTTTTTTAAAAAAAAAGCCACACTTGTATTACAGTAGTATTAAAACACTATTTTTCGGTTTTTTATTTTTGGGAAGGTGTTAAAAGGGGTACACAGGAGCATGTTCACAATTGAGCATTTGTTTCGATTTTTTTTTTTGGCAACAACGTAGTATTTGAGTATTTTCCATTCATTTATTTTTAATACTATTGGAGTGGGAGAGGGATCGTTTGAGCATTTTAATTATATATATATATATATTACCGCTGTTGTATTACTTCAGGGTGTTTTTTTTTTCTCAGGTGCTATACTATTTCATAATTTCATTTGTGTCAAACCTTTAAATACACACATGACCCGCATCGGCATAATCGTCAGAATTCACGCTGACAGTTCTTCTTATTTTTCTTATTATTTTAGTAATATAATAATAGAAAAAAAAAGAGCATTTAACTGATTTACGTGCTTTTGTATTCGTATGTTTTGTATTGGTTCACTTTCAGCTAACTCTACAAATTCTTTTTCAACTGATTTTACATTTTTAAATTTGATTTATTGTATTCCATTTTCTTCTTTTCTTTTCTTCATCCATTTCTGTCTTTTGTTGCTGTTTTTTTTTTTAGTTGTTTTAGAACACATTACATTTTTTTTATATAAAAGGAAACACCTGTGTGTAGAAACAGAGATAGAGAGAGATCATTTTTAATCTCTCTCTTTCTTTTTGCTTCGCTTTCCAGGAAATGTTTTACTTCATAATTAAGGCAAAAAACCTCCTTGATGTCGATCGCAGCGCTGTGGATGACATCAACACTGCGTGTAGCTTCTTTGTTAATTTAAACTATCCTGCCAACCCACTGCCATCACATTTGAGGGGCTACTTTGACAAGTTCTTCGGTGGAAATGGATTAATCACCTTTTGTGATAAACTGTTCGGTACGTATCACCAGTCTGTGTTCGGTCAAAGTAGCGAGAGCGCGTGTTGGATGGATATTGCCAATTTAAAACCAAATGGAAGTGTTGCCGCTGCCCTCGATAAATTCCTTTCTCCGGGAAAGCCGTTTATGAATTTACTGGAGGCCTTTTCACTAGCATCTCCCAACTTTTCTAGTTCGGTTAAAACAGGTTGGAAGTCGTCTGATGGAAAAGAGCAGCAGGTAGTGTCAAATGCTGCGCATTCCATCGATTTTCCGTTGTTTTCGCTCTTCCCCAATTCTAGCAAGCTTTTAGGGGAGACGCATACACTGGATTTATACAACTTGTCTAGATCCGCGTGCTCTCCTTTGATACTGGTTCCATTTTGGTATCCTCCTTTGCAAACGCGAACGGAGCAGTCTCAGAAAAAACTGTTAACTTCGCTGCCGTGCTCCCCAATGGGCTACTTTATCCTTCGCTTGTTTTTTTATATTGTGAAACATTCGGAAAAGAAAGGTGGCCACATACTTTCGCTAAAAAAACCGCAAGGCGTTCTAGGATATATTGGCTATTACTGCGGAAAACTCGGCGATTGTTTTGGGTCACCGGCTCCAGTTGAATTTGTTTTTCTAAATCGGCTGTTAGCCTCGTGTGCTCAGTACTACGTTTCCACTGGTTTATTAACGCACGTGAAGCTAAAGGCATCGCTTACCGACATGGTGTGGACCATAGCAGATGTAATGGGTTTTATGCTCTTGTGGTCGCCGAGCTTTATTCTAGACAAAAGCAATTCGGTGCTAGGGTTCGAGGGCCGACGCGCGCCCTGTCATGATGCTGCCAAACTGAGTGCTGTTATGCTATTGCTTCCGATGATGTCCGAGCTGTTTGTGAGTCTCATGGGGAAAGGTAACATGCCTGTGGCGAATCCTGTCGTTATTGCTGAATTACGTGCTGATACGACCGCAAGAATGTCCGACAGCATTGTGTACAGCGATGTTTGTTTCTATCAAAATTGCCTCGTTGCGCTTCGTGTGTGCGTGCTATCTATGGAAGGTGTGCCACATTTGAGATGCCATCATTTTAATAATTGTCTAGAATTATGGCTGACCCTCATGAATCCAAAATGGCGAACGGGTGATAAGGTGGATGAGCGGTACGTTTTGCATCACATGGAGTGTTATACGGTCATTACCAAGAGCATGTTTGAGTTGTTGTGGAAATCCAGCACTCTGCGCAATATTGATCATGCGGGCTCCATCTTGCTCTTTCGGTGCTTTGAGATTGTGGCTTCACCCCTTGTTCAAAACATGTTGAAGGATATTTCGCAAAATGGCAGCAACAGCTCTATTCTCCCCGTTGTTATTCAACACCATGTTCTGAACTGGTCACCGGACGAATTGACGCGCATCTTTAATATTAATAACGACCAGATGGACGACATGGCTGCGCGCGCATACGTCACAATGGAGGGCTGCGACCGGGATGAAGTGAATGAGAGCATTCGTGTCAATTTGCGGAAGTGTCTCGAATTTATCCAAATCATGTACCCCAAGGCAGATATGTACTTTGAAAAATGGAAGCAGTCGCTCAAGACAGAGACGGAGTTTTCCTTTTCCACCGTAGAGAAGCCAAGAGAGGTGCATATCTTGTCAGATGAAGAAAAGAGTGCCTTTTTTAAAGGCAATCGCGCTAACTTCGGCGTTGTAAATCAAAAAATACGCCTCGCGACGAACAACGGACGTGTAGCAGGCGGCCACCATCCCTCACTGAATGCGTCGTTCCACGACGAGATTCCCGCGCTGGTGGCCGTCTCGCGCTTTCTGGATTGCCTCATCCGGTATGCGTACGAGTTGTACTACGCAAGCAGCATTCCTACCTGTGAGAAGGGCCACCGCATGTGGCTGCTGCAGCTGCCCCACGTGAGGTGCAGCAAGCATCCTTCCTGCCGTGCCATCTGGGAGTGCGCCATTTGCGAAAGCGTGTACGGTGCGTGCTGCACCTCGTTCCCATTAGGACTGGACGGGGCGCAGCTGCAGGTCTGCGAGTCACGCGACCCGCCGCCGTTGTGTGCCATTTGCGGCGAGCTGCTTCAAAAAGCCGTGTGCTACCGCGGCAAGAGCGACTCGGGAGAGCACTATTGCACCTACTGTGCGTCTCGCCCTTTCAAGCCCTTCTCGACAAGGTTTCTCGCAGCGTACCGCACATCGGCAATTCTCTTAATGACCTTTGTCGTGTATTTTATTCTGCGGATGCTGTTCTTTTAAGCGTTGTGTTTAAATAGATTCTGTAATATGGCTCGAGCTGCCCAAATCATATTCTTACGTTTTTGTATAAAGCCACCCCATGCAGTGATAGACGCTCTTTTTTTTTTCTATTGAATTCTTTTTGCTATGTGTTGTGCTTCTCTCCCTTCCTTGGCTCCTCCGAATTAAGCAAGCAATTCTTTTTTGTTTCATTTTTTTTTTCATTTTGCTGTGCTTGTACTTGAAGGCGTGTCGGTGCATTTCATACCGTCCATTTTTACTATATTCCAAATACAATTCCATTGTCATGACTACTACAGTTGTTGAGGAGCTTCCCCTTATCCGCGGGAAGAACGATGGTGCCGTCCTTAAAGCAGGGGCGGGTCCCAACGTGGGCCCGGGGTCTTATAACGTAGACTACCAAACACAAAACACCTTTAGTCGTGCCCCGTTTAACACAACCGGGGAACGACGCCCCTTGTACGACAATGACCCCAGTGTCCCGGGCCCGGGTGCCTATGATATAGACCGTGTCCCGCCCGATGAACGCTACGGTGTTTCCGGCGTCCCGTTCGTCTCGGAGAGCGACCGCTTTGCGCACAAACGGGATGATGCATACCCAGGCCCTGGATCCTACGAAACAACGGATAGGTGGCCCACGAAGAAAGACCCTCGCGCGCACAAATTCACGTTTGCCCCGGAGCGTAACATGGCCGGTGTCGGTAGTGACACCCACAGCGGGCCCGGGTATTACGAGCCAAACTACAACGCCGCTACGCGCAAGAAGCCGAAGGCGACCGACTTTGGTCGCTCGTGTGGCCGTCGCGGTCTGGACGGCGTGAATGACGTCCCCGGCCCTGGCTCGTACGACGCGGTGAATACGCCACACAACATCTACGACGCCAAACCGTCGTCCATGTTCGTGACCAAATCCAAGCGGTCACAGATCGGTGGCACCGAAACGCCTGGCCCCGGCGCCTACAACATTGGAGAGAGCACCGAGCGTCCCATGCCAGGCCAGCACTACTCCGCCTTCGGCTCCAGCACGACTCGGTTCGGCCGCGACAGTCACCACCGCGCGCCAGGCCCCGGCGACTACACGAGCAACATCGCCCCACGGCGCTTCAGGCATATCCAGAACGGCAACGGGACGGCTCCGTTCGTCTCCGCTTCGCATCGCTTCGGGAACACCTGGGCCGAGAGCCCTGGCCCCGGCTCCTACGACGGCTACCGGATGCCGAAGCACGTCTCGTATGGCGCGGAGACGCCTTTTCAATCGACCGTGGCCCGCTTCGGCCCTTCCACCACGCGCGTCCGCAACCCTATCTTTGACGATTACAACTTTTCGCAGACGGACCCGTCCCTTCGTCCGCAGCAGTCCCGCGTGCTTCATCGGCCTTTCATCAACGGCCCCATCTCGCCCACGCTGGGGCCGGAGAAGCTGCAGGACCGTGACTACATTGTGAACTACGAAGGGTACGTACCGCCGGGCTCGACACGCGGCACGCTGGGGCTGGCCGAGAGAGATAGCGGGCCTCGCAAGGCAGCGTCGGCGCCGGGCCCTGGGACGTACGACGGCCACTCGGCCGCGAGTGGACAGTTCAACAACTCGAACTGGGCCCGCCAACCGCGCTTCCGCAATGCGGGTGAGCCCACGCACGGTCCAGCGAGTGGCCGCACGTACTACGAAAGTACATTCATTACCAAGTCACACAATGTAACAATAGGTTCTGATACCCTATGGACACACTGAAATGAGCCATGCCGTTTCGCACATAACTGCGGTACTCAACAAATTAGCACTTTCTATTTTTTTCCCCCGATGTTTACTAAATACTGTATTTTTTATACCAGCTGTACTTCACTACATATACAAAAAAGCAACCAAGCACACAACAACAAATGCCTACTGTAACATTGACACAAATGCACGACTACGATCGGCGACCAGAATAGGAACACCACCAATCTGACACATAGACGCACAATTGATGTACACGCACTAGTCATCTCCTTTCTCTCTTCCTTTTCAGTTTTGTAAAGAAAAAAAAAAGTAAGTGTTTAGAGCACCTCTTGTTTTTAGTCCGCTTTCAGACACACCCTCCCCTTCCCCGTCCTTTCCTCTTTTCTAACACTTCTTCCTTCCGCGTGTCAACGTGAGAATGCTGTCGGGCAGTGGCTTTGGCGGAGCGTCGCGGTGGGTGGCCCGTCTCCCACCCTTCTTGCAGCGCGCGCTTCAGGTGGATCAGATGGAGTTCGACTCTGCCCTCTCGCAAATGTACTCGTTGTTGGTGAAGCCCAATGTCGTCAGCAAAATGAGCAAGGCGCGTAAAATGACAAAGAATCACTACTACCGTGACGATCCCGCCTTTGTCGTGCTGCAGCTCTTCTTCATTGTGGTCACGGTGGTCGCGTACCACCTTTCTCTAGGCAATGGGTTCTTAGCCCTCTTGTACTACATTGTGTACGACATCACGGTGTACGTGATCACCGCTTTTATTGGTGCTTCCGTCACGCTGGTGGTGCTTACCAAGTACATGATGCGGGATACCTTTGTCAACGAGGCGCGTCGTGACATTGAATGGCAGTACTGCTTCGATGTCCATTGCAACGGTTATTTTGTGTACTTTATGTGGACGCGCGTTGTGCAGTATCTTTTGCTGCATGCCCTCCTTAGCACCAGCATGTACGCGTGCGTGATCTCCGTGTTGCTCTTTTTAGGTGGTTGTGTCTCCTACTTCTACACCGTTTTCTTGGGCTACTTAGAATTACCTGTGCTCACGTCACAGCAGAAGCTGATGTACCCTGTTCCAGTGTTGGCTTTCGTGGCCCTTGTGATACTGTTCTGTAACTACAACTTGACGGCCGCGATCGTGTGCTATCATTGGCCAGCTGCCTAATAACGATGTTACAGTTGGTTGCTAGAAGGATCGGCACACAGGATGGTACACCGTTCACCGCGCGCGGCGCTGCATGATGAGAGAGGGAGACGGCACCCAGCTTTTGTGGTGTCTGCTGACACTCCTTATCGTTTTGTGCGTACCTTATTGTTATTATTACTATTACTACAAGAGCATTCTATTGACTTCGTACGGCTGGTATTGAGGTTCTTTTTTCTTCATCTTATAGAAACAGATGGACATGATGAACACTGCAAAGCCAGACTAAATACATAAAGGACCGTAATCATCCCCCCTCCTCTCCTCCTTTTCCCTTGCTCTCTCTCTGTCTTCTCTTTCTACAGCTTGGTGATCAGCGCACACTTGAGTGTGAGCAGTAGTATAGGCATACATAGTAGTAATATCTCTTCATAACCACGCTATTTAGTCTAGCGAACCGGCCATGCTGAGGCGAACCGTACTAGCGCGCCGCTATCCGTTTAACAAACGGGGGCCGCGCGAGCGGAAGAGCTGGAAGCTGCACGTCCTGACGGAGCCACCCAAGCCTGTTCAGTGGCGCGACCCCAAGGTGTGGACCAAGGACCTTAGCGAGATGAAGTCCTTCGACGCCCCGCAGTGGGATCTGTGGTCGAACCGCGCCCGCTCGGAGGACATGGATGAGGCACTGCAGCCCTTCATGGACATGCCGCAGTCGTTGAAGGACCGACGCTACGATATCCCGTGGTGGGCGAACCCCTTCGGCGCTTGGTACTTGCAGAATGTGCTGTCAGTGGAGATGCTCAAGCTGCCGAGCCGCACCAACGCGGAAAAAGTGGCGATCTACCGTAGTCGCACGAAGCCCCCATCGTGGGACAAGTCCAAGGAGGCGCTGATGGATGACGAGGTGCTTCTCAAGAAGATCATCAAGGAGCGCTGGGCCTCGCTCGAGTTTGGCGATCGCGATGCCGGATACGCCTGTTCGTTTAGTGACTACATTCAGTTTTTGAATGAGTGGTTCAAATCCTTAGACGAGGAGGGTATGCAGCGGCTGCGTGAGCACTTTGACCGAAAGATTCGGCCGCTGCTCGCGGTCATGTCGCACACGGACTTGCTGTGGCTAGAGGCCCTGACGCAGAATAATGTGCAGGACAAGGAAAAGCTCGAGCGTCGAATTGGATTCCAGACGTCCCTAGGCACACCCGAGTTTTTTGACATGTCGAAGCGCCTGCGGTACGAGATCAATGAGGACTACAAGGTACGTGACGAGCTAGGGCCTGAGCTGTTCGCCTTGTGGAGCAAGGCGCCTGAGCGCTGGCCGCCCGAGCGACTGGCGAAGATGTACGGCCTCGACTTCACCTTGGTCCGCAAGATTCTCGTGTGGCACCACTTCAAGGCATGCTACGATGCCTGTGTAGAGCCCGATTGGTCGCTGCCGAAGCGCCTGTTTGCGCTTGAATGGATCCGCGACGTCCGGGCGCGCAAGCAGGGCCTCTTTTACGGCAAGATGCGCTTTGCGGAGCAGAAGATCACGTTTTACAGTGATAAGTTTCTCTTCAAGGACCTGGTCAACCGTCGCGAGGCAAGCTACGCCAACGTGTGGGAAATGGACGACCCGTACCGCTTCCTGCAGACGGAGCAGGACTACGAGGATTACTGGGGCGACAACTACGATGTGTACCGCCGCATGTTCCCCGAGATGATCGGCAAGACCGGCGAGCCGGTGCAGCAGTACAGCCCCATGCCGACGTGGGCCGGTCCCCACCGCGACCATGCGAACCGCTCCGAGTACAACTGGATGTTTGCAGAGATTGGCGTCAACGTGGGACACGAGGCGCTGAAGAAGCTGGAGCTCGACCCGACCAACGAGAAGCGCCGGCGGTTTGTGGTGCGGCAGCCAGACGGCTCTCTGCGCTCGGCCAAGATGTCTGAAATGCGTGCGTGGTACTGGAAGGAAGAGTGGGCGGACTTTAGGTTCTGGGCGCCGAACATGGAGTGGGGCGTGGAGAACACGGGCGACATGGAGCAGTACCAGGAACACGTCCCCGATACCCCGGACGCGGACTATCGCAAACAGCGCCGCATCCAATCTAGGCCCGTGAAGTGGTTTTACGAGAGCCATTACACGCGCACCGGCAACTTTGCCGGCTTCCAGCCGCTGCGCTTCATGCAGCGCGGCACGAAGCGCGAGGTGCGCTGGCCGGATGTGATTAACGCCGCCGTACAAAATGAAAAGAGCAAACCGACCGCGTATGTGTTCAAGGCGATCCCAGAAATGTAACAGCCTCCACCGCGCCGCACTTCCCTCCACTCATTCCTTTAGCTTTTCCGTGCGTCTACGAGGGTCTCTATGTTTTTTTTTGTACGTTGTTGAGATGTCCCTTTTTTCCGCCCTTTCTTTGTTGTGTTGTTTCTGTGAGAGCCTTTGAATTATAATAATTCACATTTTTTCCACTCATGTCTCCTTGTTGTTGTGGTTGACATTCAAAAAAGCAAAACAAAAAGGATGGAGGTGTATCTATCTCTGCGATAGATGGTTAAATAGCTAGTAAGTTAGACAGATAATGGTGGCCACATATAGTTATAAAGCTAACAAACACAATCCTCTTTCTCTCATTGTTTCGTTTCGTTCTCTTTTGCGTTTACCTTGTGCACTTATGCAGCATCCCAATTCTCTTTGTGTCCATTTTTGGCTCTACTGACCCAATCTTGCTTCTCCTGTTCATCCTTCTTTCTCTTACCCTTCCTCACCCTTGTTTCTACCAACAGCAATAGTTGCAGCTGAAGAAACCGTATATATATATATATATAGAGAGAGAGAGAGAGCAAGAAAGAAAAGACAGGTATTTTGGCTACGGTTGTTTTTGTGTTTTTCCTCTTCTTCGACTTTGATCTATAAAAGCCTGTCAGTTTTCATACCTTGTAACATTTTTTTTTTGATTGTTGTTATCGTTGTTACACATGTCGTCACACAACGAGGAGGAAGATCTTGGTGATATGCTCTTCGGCGTCGACGAGGAGGAGCGGGCGGAACAGCAGGAGATCCAAATACGAGAGTGGCGCCGTGCGAACACCGCCAAGTTAGGGTACCGCGCTGCCTACCGTGCGGCGACGGAGAAAAAAGATTACGTCCCACCGGAGTTTCTCAGGAAGATTGTCAAGGACAACGGCGACTTGAATGGCAAGCGTCTGAAGTCCGAACGCAAGCTGTGCGTCGGCATGCTGCAGTACATGCCACTGGCGCTGTACAAGCTGCTGGAGGCGATGCCGATGCCATGGGAGGAGACACGCTACGTGGATGTGGTGTATCACGTTGGTGGCGTGCTCACCCTTGTGGACGACACCCCGACCGTGGTGGAGCCCTTGTACACGGCGCAGTGGGGAACAACATGGACAAAAATGCGCACACAGAAGGTAGAGCTGCTGCGCGAGGGCGGCGCCTTTCGCCGAGCGGTCCACAAGGGCGATGAGAACGTGCCGCCCTTAGACTACGGGGACTACCTCATGGACCTCGAGCCGCCCCCGGCGCTGCAGGACGATATGGACGAGGACGAGGACAATGCGGCCATCGCGGATTGGTTCTACGACCCCTTTCCGCGCCTGGTGTCCCCCAACCAAATCCGCGGCCCGCGTCGGCCGAATGGCTACTACTTCACGCTGGACGTGATTGATGCGCTCTACCGCCAGGCGTCTGTGATCCTCCCCAGCATTGAGGACCGCAGCTTCTTCTATTTGTGGGATCTCAACTCCTTCTACGCTGCCAAGGCCATGTACTTGTCGATCCCTCGTGGACCGAAGTTTCAGCCACCACCCGAGGTGTCACAAGCGCAAGTGGACGAGGACTGGACGGAGTTCAACGATCTGCGTCGCGTCATCCATCGCGACGACCCCCGCAAGCCTCTCTTCAGCATGCTCACGGAGCGGCAGATCGCCTTTCCCTTCCTGTACAGCAACACCATCGAGCACGTGACGACGGGGCCGTACCACCACCCGGCGAGCTCGCGCGTCGAGAACGAGGACCCGGAGCTGCCGTGCTTCACCTTCCACCCGTCGCTCAACCCGATCAAGGCCGTCGAGCGCAAGTTTGCGGCGCAGAGCGAGACGGGCGACTCTGTCGTCTGCTCGGCGAGCGCGCGGCAGGCGCGCGCGCGCCTGGGCGACTTTGTGCCACCCGCCGACTTGGCACCGTTTCTCGGCGCGGCCCCGCTGGAGGACAAGGGCACCAAGGCCGCGCTCACCCTGCTCTTTGCGCCGAGCCCGTACAACACCTTCGAGGGCGGCATGAAGCGCCGCGTTGACATCCCCTTGACCGATCGGTGGCACTGCGACCCGCCGGACTTCATTCACGTGGAGGAGGGGGCCGACAAGTCCGAGATCCACCACAGCTACACGCAACTGCTGAAGCAGCACGTGAAGCGCAACCTCCACCGCGATGCGCACAAACGCGTGTTGGAGGAGCTGGCGGATAGCGACGAGGCGCCGAGACGCATCGACCGCTTAGCAAACATGCGCTACTTTGCCAAGACCAAGATGGACTGGCTCGAGGCCGCGCTGCAGGTGATGCGACAGGGCCACAACATGCTGGTGCAGCTGATCAACATGAAGGGCTTGCCCTTTGTCCACATCAACTACAACTTTGAGGCGAAGCCCACCCGCACGCTGACGACAAAGGAGATCAAAAAGAGCCGCCTCGGCTCTACGTTCCACACGATCCGTGAGCTGCTGGGGTTTATCAAGCGCTTGGTCGACATGCACGTCATGTATCGACTCGGCCGCACCGATGCGATGCAGTTAGCCGATGCGGTGCACTACTTGTTCAATCACGCAGGTACGCTCACCGGCATTTACCAGTACAAGCTGCGTGCGCTCCGCCAGGTCAAGATGACAAAGGATATCAAGCATGTGCTCTACAACAAATTCTATGTGGGGGGCGTGCCGGACGGGCCGGGGTGTGGCTTCTGGGCGCCGTCGTGGCGCGTGTGGGTCTTCTTCTTGCGCGGCATGACGCCCCTGCTGCAGCGCTACCTGGCCAACCTGACGGACCGCGTCCTGCGCGGGCGTGAGCAGAAGGGCAAGTTCGAGGGCAAGCGCATTACGCGGCAGCGCGCCGAGACGGACAAGGATGTCAACATCAAGGAGGCCTTCCGCCGCGAGCTGCGGGAGATGCTGCCGGAGAATGTGAAGGAGAGTGTCATCGTAACGATGGATCAGCACTTCAACGAGGCCTTCCGGCGCTGGCGCAAGGGCGCGACGTGGGCGATCCCGGGCCTAGCGAGGCCGCTGGAGGACTTGGTGAAGAAGTACGTGAAGCTGCGCGCGGAGGAGTACATACGTGTGACGCAGCTACAGCGGCAGCGCATCGCGACGGGGGACACCGCGAACAAGCAGGCCTTCATGAAAAACTTGGGCCGCCTGACGCGCCTCAAGATTATGGACGAGCAGAAGCGGCAACAGCGCTACCTGAGTGGCCAGGACCCCGACATCATCAGCGCGCAGGACGGACCGGAGATTTTGCGCATGATGGCCAACTGGCTGCGGGACCGTGGTTTTGAGCGCATTGGCTTCCCGGAGGCTTCCAAGACGGTGGAGCTGTCGCTCCTGCAGCTCTCGCTGAACCGTCTGCGCGACCAGCACAACGTGGCAAACCGCCTGACGGCGGACCAGCGGGAGGAGCAGACCCGCATTGAGCAGGCGTTCAACGCACCGCACGAAGCCCTCTCCCGCATCATTGATGCCTTGGCACGGCAGCGCCGCTTCAAGGACGTGGACGTCGAGTACATGGACAATTTCTCGCACCTCTACCCCATCTACAGCGTCGGGCCGGCGGAGAAGATGGTGGACTCCTTTCTGGACCAGTACCTGTGGTACAAGGCGATGAACCAGCAGCGCTTGTTCCCGAACTGGGTGAAGCCGTCCGACGTGGAGCCGGCACCGCAGCTCGTGCACAAGTTTTGCGAAGGCATCAACAACAGCCCGGACATCTGGGACGTCTCGCACGACGAGTCTGTCGTGCTGCTTCAGTCCAACTTGGAGGAGGTGTTCTACGAGAACGTAGACTGGAACTTCTTCCGCCCCTTTCTGGAACTCATCATGGACGAGGCGCTCGTCGACTACATTGTGAGCCGCCACAACATACGTCTCAAGTTCAAGGATATGGAGTACGACCATCACAAGGGGCTCATCCGCGGCTTCATGTTCTCCTCCTTCCTGGCGCAGTACTGGGGCCTGATCATGGACGTGTTGCTGCTGGGGACCCAGCGCAGCCAAGAGATCGCTGGTACATCGAAGAAGCCGAACCCGTTCATGAGCTTCATGCGCGACCCGTTTCTCGCCACGAGCCACCCGATCCGTGGCTACTGCCGCTACCGCAGCGAGATCTTTGTGCTCTTGAAGTACTCCAAGGCGGAGGCCGACGAGGTGCGACGCCGCTACCTGGAGGAGACCAATACGGATCCCGAGATGCGCGCGAAAAACGGATCCGTGTACGGCTTCAAAAACACCAAGCAGTGGCCGCGCGACGCCCGCATGCGGCTCTTCTTGTCGGATGTCAACTTGGCACGCGCCGTCCTGTACGAGTTCAGGGGCCGTCTACCGCCGGCGCTGGGGGATCTGCAAGAGCAGAACTCCTTCGTGAGCGTCTACTCCAAGGACAACCCGAACTTGCTCTTCGACATTGCGGGGTTCTCGCTGCGGCTTCTGCCCGTGGCGCGCACGGAGGACGAGGTGCTGGAGAGCGAGTCCATGTGGAGCCTGCGGAACCACAGCACAAGGGACATCACCTGCAGGGCCTTCCTGCAGGTGTCCAAGGAGCACGTGGAGATCATACGGAATAAGGCGCGCCGCATGGTGATGATGGTGGGCAGCACCACCTTTCACAGCATCGCGGCCAAGTGGAATGCACTGCTCACCGAAATCGTCCCTTACTACCGCGAGGCGATTCTGGGCTCGGAGGAGGTGCAGATCGCCCTCGCACGCGCAGAGCACCGCATGCAGTCCCGCGTCATGATGACGCTGAATTCGCGCTCCAAGAGTCGGTTTCCGCCCGCCATGTTCTACGCGCCGTCCGACTTGGGCGGGCTCGGGATGCTCTCCGTCGGCCACTCACTCATCCCGGCGAAGGATACGGTGTACTCGCAGACCACCTCCACCGGCGTTCAGTTTTTCTACGCTGGCCTGCTGAACTCGGAGAACACGCCGATTCCGAACATTCTCCAGTACTACACCCCGTGGGAGACGGAGATCAAGGAGAGCGAGCGGGCGTGGTCCGAGTTCCGCGCGCGCGAGCGCGAGGCAAAGGCCACCGGCGGCCGGGTCTCACTGGACGACATCGAGGACATCATCGACAAGGGCATCCCCCGCATCCGGGTGCGCTTCTCGCGCCACGCGCCGCTGTTTCACTTCGACTCCGGCTTCCGGGCGCGGATGGAGTTTCAGCGCTATCAGTCCGGTAAGTACCTGAAGAACTGGTGGTTCCACATCGAGCACGACGGCAATATTTGCGGCGGGGTGCTGGAGAAGTACCGCGCGGACATGAACATCGCCCTCGGTGGCGTGGAGGCCATCCTGGAGCACAGTCTCTTCAAGGGCACAGGCTTTCCATCCTGGGAAGGGATTGAGTTCAGCACTTCTGGTGGTTTCGAGAACTCCTTCAAGGACGCGCGGTTGGCCAAGCAGCAGCGGCAGGGGCTTACGAAGGTTCCGAATCAGCGCTTTGCGCTGTGGTGGAGCCCCACGATTAATCGCTCGGACGTGCAGGCGGGCTTCGAGTCCAAGGTCGAAACCACTGGCGTCTTTATGTTTGGTAAGCTGGAAACCATTAAGAAGTCGCTGATTAAAATCTTTAGCGGCTCCACGTGGGAAAAGTGCCATGGCTCCATTACGAATGACGTCGCGAGCAAGCTGAAGCAGATGATGGTCGAGTTTGGCGCGTCTACCGTCACTCTGCAGCAGCAGCATCCCCAGAAGTCCTACACCTTCACGAGCTCCGCGGCGGATATCGTCATGGTGAGCGGCGCCCGCTGGCCCATCACGACAAAGCCGTCTGTCCTCTCTGACAGCAACGGTGATCAGTACGCCAACTTGACCACTGCCAAGTTTTGGATTGATGTGCAGCTTCGCTGGGGCAACTACGATAACCACAACATCGCCGAGTATGCCAAGAAGAAGTTCTTCGAGTACTCCAATGCGAAGATGTACCCCTTCCCGGCCGGTATCGTCATTGCCGTGGATCTCGCGTACAACTGCCACAGCGCCTTTGGCTATTGGATCCCAGGACTCAAGCCCTTCATGACGAAGCTCCTGAGTGAGATTATGAAGAACAACATCGCACTGACGAACCTACGCGACCGCATGAAAAAGGACCTGGGGCTGACGAGCTCCACGCCGACCGAAGCGAGCCTGTCCGATACGAATCTCGCCGAAATCTTTTCGCCGGAGATGCGCACCTGGATCGTCGACGACAGCCACGCCTACGTGACAAGCGAGCAGCCGTCCCCGGACGGTGGCAAGAAGTTCAAGTCGGAAAACGGCGCTGTGCTGCTCTTCGAGCCACTGACCGGTGTCCTGCGCATGACGATTATGCACAAGAGCGTCTTCGCGGGGCAGAAGCGGCGCTCCAAGCTGGCGCGGGAGAAGGCGGCCGAGGAGATCGCCTCGTGGATCCGCAGCATGCCGGAGGCGGAGCGGCCGGCGAAGATCATTGTCACGCGGTCGCGCTTCCGTCAGACGCTGCACAACATGCTGGTGGACTACCCCAACATCATCATTGGCCACAGTGAGCTCAACTTGCCGCTTCCCATGATCCTGAGTCACAATCGCTTGGTGGATCTCCGCATCAGCGCGCTGGAGAGTAAGGGGTGGGAGTTCTGCATCTACGATGACTGGCTACAGACCCTGCAGTTCCAGCCCATGACGTGCTTCGACTTGCTGAACCTCATCCTGCGCGGCTACCACGTCAACCTCCAGCACACGCGGCAGGTCCTCGAGCCCGACCTCACCGTGGAGCACCTGCCCTCGCACTTCTGGCCCAACTACACGTCCCGCCACGAGTGGGAAAAGGTGTCGACCCGCCTGCAGGAGATGATCATCGCCGACGCCGCGCGGCGCATGGGCGTCGGCCCGAAGGACTTCACGGAGAAGGAAAAGGTCGGTATTCTTCTCGGGAAAAAGCTCACGTCCATCGAGGTGCAGGAGGAGGAAATGAAGGATCTCGAGAACATGCGAAAGACCAAGCTGGCAGAGGCAAAGACTGTGGAGGTGGTGAATGCCTCCGGTGACATCACGAAGCGGAAGGTGCGCGCCGCCTTCGATTTTGGCAGTGACGCGATTGACAACAACTGGCGCCCGCGTTACCTAGCGGATGCCGCCTTCTTGAACGAGCGCACCCCTATCACGGTGGATGTGGAGGTGGGGGTGACTGCGGCGAGCGACCAGCTCATTTTCCCGGAGAGCATGATCCAGCAACTCCTGGGCTCCTGCGATGTGAATGTGCAGTGCTGCGCGTATATGTTCGGCCACGCGCTGCCGGGCACGCCGCATATCAAAGAGGTGCTGTGCCTCATGCTGCCCCCGCAAAGCGGCACGACGCGCGGTACGCGCACCGCCGCCCGCATCCCGCACGACGCGCCCATCCTGAGGGACAACAATCTCGTGCTCTTGGGCATCCTGCGTGTGAGCGGGGCAGAGCCGCTGGTGACGTCGCACGACCTGGCGATGCAGGGGCGACTCCTGGCCACCAACGAGGGGATTGAGACGGAGGGGCTCATCAGCGCCATCTTCTCCATCGCGGAGGACGGCGTGACGGTGCGCTGCTGCAGCACGACACGGGAGGGCATCGTGTGGGCGGAGACGCAGTACGAGACGGTGCTCGCCCAGTCCGTGGACGAGGTGGACCCGTCCTTCTACGCCCCGTGCAGCGGGAAGCTGCTGCCGGAGGCGCAGGGCTTCTTCCTCGTGCCGAGCGAGCGGTCGTGGAACTACTTCTTTCGCCCCTACTGGAAGGAGACGAGCGACTTCCACGTGTGTGTGGATGTGCCCATGACGTTTTTCAGTGCGGCTCATCGCCCGGAGCACTACCTGAACTTTGTCCGAATAACAGATCGAGAGGACGCGATTGATGCAGCAGATGAGGATGATCTGTTTGATAATGAGACAGGCAACGCCAAGAACAAATGAAAAAAAAACAAGCTCTATAAAAAAAAAAGTAGAAATAACAATAATGAAGAGATACATAGATTAATGTGTGATACTACTAAGCGGATACATCTAACTAGGACTCTGTGTTTGTAAATGTGTGCCCCCCCTTTTTTCCTTTCGCAACACTCTTTACAATTAGCAAGCATATTGTAAAAGAAAATAAAAGGATATGAGCAAATCCGTACCACTACTTGAAGCATCCCTGTTCCTATTTATTTCTCGTTCTCTTCTCTACTCCCATGTTCTCAAGCCTTTGTTTTTCCTTTTAACTTTCTTATACAGTTATCCGTGTTCTCCTCTCTTGGTAGGTCGGTCTGTTTTTTTTTTCCTCCCCCAGATCAAGTTTAGGCCCCTTTTTGTACTTTCGTTTTCCGTTGAATCTTTTTGTTTCTTTTCCCTTGACGCAACTATACCACTTCTCGACGTGAAAGTCAATAAAAGAAAAATTGCCGAATATATAATTATACACCTATATATTTTTTTGTTTTTTTATCATTAGTTAGCGTATAGTTTTTTTTTCTTTTCTTCTGTTCTTCATTTTGTATTACACTCCAAGCTATTACAAAATCTCACGCGCAAAGAAAAAAAAATAAAACTGATCATTTGATAATTCAACAACAACAACAAAAACAATAATACAGAGCCCCTCTCTCTATAACACATGAGCTCTAAGGAGGATGTCACTGTCGATAAGACAGAGAAGAAGCCGGCCAAGCCCGCGTTCAAGCCCGTAGAGTACACGTTCGAAAAGCCGGACACGGCGGAGTGGAAGCTGGAGGACCTGGAGCTGCGCGACACGCTAGGGACGGGCTCGTTCGGGCGCGTGCGCGTGGCGAAGCACCGCGACTCGGACCAGTACTACGCGGTGAAGTGCCTGAAGAAGCGCGAGATCATCAAGATGAAGCAGCAGCAGCACCTGATCCAGGAGAAGACGATTCTGATGGCGCTGTGCCACCCGTTCATTGTGAACATGATGTGCTCGTTCCAGGACGAGAAGAAGGTGTACTTTGTGCTGGAGTTCGTGATGGGCGGGGAGATGTTCACGCACCTGCGGTCGGCGGGTCGGTTCCCGAACGACGTGGCGAAGTTCTACCACGCGGAGCTTGTGCTTGCGTTCGAGTACCTGCACACACAGGACATCATCTACCGCGACCTGAAGCCGGAGAACCTGCTGCTGGACAACAA
>AUXH01000149.1:0-34558 GCA_000482145.1 Strigomonas culicis
GACGGAGGCGCCCATGAACCCCAAGGCGAACCGCGAGAAGATGACCCAGATCATGTTCGAGACCTTCGGCGTGCCGGCCATGTACATTGGCATCCAGGCCGTCCTCTCCCTTTACTCCTCCGGTCGTGTGACCGGTATCGTGCTCGATGCCGGCGATGGCGTGAGCCACACTGTGCCCATCTACGAGGGTTACTCTCTCCCCCACGCCGTCAAGCGTATCGATATGGCGGGCCGCGACCTGACGGAGTACCTCATGAAGATCCTGATGGAGACCGGCCGCACCTTCACCACCTCGGCCGAGAAGGAGATTGTGCGCACGATCAAGGAGCAGCTCTGCTACGTCGCGCTCGACTTTGAGGAGGAGATGACGAACAGCGCCAAGTCCGCGAACGAGGAGCCCTTCGAGCTGCCGGACGGCGGCATCCTCAACGTGGGCAACCAGCGCTTCCGCTGCCCGGAGGCGCTCTTCAAACCCTCCTTCATCGGCCTCGACGAGGCGTCCGGCTTCCCGGAGCTCGTCTACAACTCCATCAACAAGTGCGATATCGATGTGCGCCGTGACCTCTACGGCAACATTGTGCTCTCTGGTGGCTCCACCATGTTCAAGAACCTCCCCGAGCGTCTGGGCAAGGAGCTCAGCAACCTCGCACCCTCGTCCGTGAAGCCCAAGGTCGTCGCGCCCCCGGAACGCAAGTACAGCGTGTGGATCGGTGGCTCCATCCTGTCCTCCCTCACGACCTTCCAGACCATGTGGGTGAAGAAGAGCGAGTACGACGAGTCCGGCCCTAGCATCGTCCACAACAAGTGCTTCTAAGAGTTTTGGTGTCTTTCTTTGAACCAACAGAGAGGAATGACTCAATGAGCGGGTGATCTTTGATATGCATATACAGATGTAGCTATATATGTATTTCTGTTCTACCTGCTTTCTTTCTGTCAAATGCGTTTTTTTTTAATATATTTTTTCGTCTAAATGGTGGTGCTGTTGTGTTTTGCTGTTCTATATAAAAAGGGAGACTACAAGTTAGACGATTTCTCGTAGATTTTCCCCATTGTTGTCAAAACAAAAAAAAAAGCCATTCATTTTCACCCTGACAGTTACTTCTGTTTTATTTTTATTCTTCAAGTATGGTTGGAAACAAAACGAAACAAAAAAAAGTCAACGTATTGAAAAAAAAAAAGTACCGAATTATCTTAACTTTACTGGATAAAAAAGAAAAGTGTTTCTATAAGAAGCAGAAGTAAACTAGCAACACCCTCTTCCTCCCTCAAAAAAAAAAAAAAGAGAGAGATTTAGAGAAGAGAAATTAAGTATAATACATAACTCAGTGTTCTCTTGATACGCTTCGACAGTAGCGAAGAGTGCGGAGCACTGCCGTTTGTGTTACACTTTCTTCCCCCCTTTTTTTCTTTTTTTTTTCTCTCTTTTGAGATTGCATTTCTATATATATTTATTTCCACTTTTTACACTTTAGCCTAAGTGCTTGTCGCGTGTTGGTATTTCACTCGTCCCTCATGGTCGGTACATGTTTCAGCACGTTTAATTTCTTGTGTTGAATTCGTTTCCCATCGCGTCCTCTACGAACCATGTCACTTCTTTTCTTCACCCTCCTTGTGTCTTTTTTCTTTTATCATTATTATACACCCGGATTCGAAGCAAGTAAGTAATTCAAGATGACCATGATGAGCGTTCTGGCCAACGCCCTCCGCACCATCAGCAGTGCGGAGCGCCGTGGCAAGCGTCAGGTGCTTATTCGCCCCTCCTCCAAGGTCGTCGTCAAGTTCCTGCAGGTGATGCAGAAGCACGGCTACATTGGCGAGTTCGAGATCATCGATGACCACCGTGCTGGCAAGATCGTCGTGAACCTCAACGGCCGCCTGAACAAGTGCGGCGCCATCTGCCCCCGCTTCGACTGCAACAGCCGCGACTACGAGCGCTGGATGAAGAACATCCTTCCCTCCCGTCAGTTCGGCTTTGTCGTGCTCACCACCTCCCTCGGCATTATGGACCACGAGGAGGCCCGCACCCGCAACACCGGTGGCAAGGTGCTCGGCTTCTTCTACTAAGCTTCGTCTCTACTTACTCGGTATATGTTTATCATTTATTATTTTGTTTTGAAATGAGCAAAAAAATTTTTTTATAGACTCACTGCAAGGCCTCTACGCGACACTTCTATTTATGGTTTTATGTGAGGGAAGATAATTATGTATCTCTTTGCTGTTTTTGTTTTGTTTGTAATTGTATCTGCTCCTCCCTCTTTAATCTTGATCGTATTCTTAAGAAACATACAGAAAAAAACACAACTCTCAACGTTACCAAAAGAGAAAGAAGAATTAAAAAAAAAAGAGAAAAACGTAGCACTGTGTAGAATGGAAGTCACCACAACAGGCATCGATGGTGCTGAGCTAGATCGCATACGCGAGGCATTGAAGGCCCACGGCGTCCGCTGGACCGGTAGCCTGTCGCGCAGCTCGCGCTTCTTAATCGCAAAGCTGTACACCTCCGAGAAGTACGTGGCCGCGCGGCGCATAGGCATCCCTTGCGTCACACCCGCCTGGGTGTACGAGGGTATGTGCACACAGGAGAATTGGTGCTTCTACGAGGTGTGCAATCAACTGAAGGATAAGATCGTCTGCTCGACCATGCTGAACGCGAAGCAGATAGAGACGGTGCGGTCGCTCGCCGTGGTCAAGGGTGCCGTCTTCAAGTTCACGCTAGAGCGAGACTGCAATCTCTTAGTCCTGCCAGACCCCCGGGCGGGTGCACCGCCCGTCACGAGCAAGAAGAGGACGTACGCAAAGACGCACCACATACCCACCATGACACTGTCTCAATTCCAGTTGGCCTTCGCCTACCAAGGGTTGGCCAACGAGGGCATCACGAGACACCTGTCAGACGTCGCGTGTAGCGCCTCGGACCCGATCGTGGTACCATACGCGCACCTGCTCGCGCGCTCGAGCCTCGGGCCCGGGCGCACCACCGCCAACCTCTCCCCGGTGCCCTTCCTCCCCGAGCTGCGCAGCGTGATGGACGACATCGTGGCCTACGTCAGCCCACCGAGCGCTCTGCGCACGGACGCGCTGCTGCCCGACGTCCTCCAGCGCTCCTGCGTGAGCGTGTGCGACGCCGTCACGGACGCCACGACGCACGTGCTGGTCATGGGGCCGCAGCTGGCCGAGCTGATTTTCCCTCGCGCGGGGCTCGAGTTTGTCTCCGTCAAGTGGCTGTCCGACTGCGTGCACCTGCAGTGCCGCCTATCCTGCGCCCCCTATCGCATCGCCGTGGAGTACCAGCCCCGGCTGACCTTCACCGCCCTCCCCACGGAGCTCCACGCCCAACTGAAGGACGACCTCGCAACGGCACCCCTGCGCTGCGCGGTTCAGGATAGCCTGTTTCTCGACCGGGCGCCGTGCGCGTCCAGCGGCGTCGCCGCGGGGGCCGTGTGCCCTCCGCAGAACACCACCCACCTCGTGACAAGCCGTGCCCGGGCGACCGAGTCGAGGAAGGTGAAGGCCCTCTCTCTCTGCGTGGCCGGCAAGAGCCAGCGCACGCTGTGCGAGCTCGTGGATGTGGAGTGGGTGCGCCGCTCCCTCGAGGCCGGCAAGTGGCTCGACTGCCAACTGTTCCGCATCCCGGTGCCCCTCCCCGCCGCCTTCACGGACGGGTCGCTGCGGGAGGGGTCGCCGCCGCTTCTGCCCGGGTCGTCCCCCCTCCCCCGCGCGACCGACGCGGCGGCGCCGCAGCCCGCGGAGGCCGCGAGCCAGGGCGGCGACCGGCACGAGGACGAGGAGGGCGCCTCCCAGACGACGCCGAGCCACGCCGTCACGCACTCCCCGCTGGACACGCTGCCCGCGGAGCGCCGCAACTCGATGACGCCGGTCGCGGTGCAGCGCCTGAGCGGTCCCCCCGGCGTGCGCGGCGCCGCAGAAGGCAACCTCGCCGCCGAGCCCAGCGATCTGTTTTCGCAGTCCCTGAATCGGCTGCTCCGGAACCTCGATGAGGGGCTTCCCGCGGATCCTGGCAGCCGCACCGGCGGCGGGCCGGTGCTGTCCCCGCCGCTGAACAGGAGCCGGTCGGCCGCCGGCGGCGGCGGGCCCGCGCCGCGGCCGCGCGCCCCCACGGCGAGGGCCACCGACGTCACGCGGAACTCGCTGCAGGCGCACCTCGAGGAGGCGCACCCGCCGCGCGCGCCCGGGCCGTGGGACCGCCCGATGGAGCAGGTCGAGTCGCAGACCGTGTTTTACATGCGCACGGGCCACGCCGTGGCGCCGGAGCCGGAGGACGGCGTGTCTCTGTGCGAGGGCACCGCTGTCGAGGAGGTGGCGCCGACGCACATCAGCGCGAGCATCGCGACGGCCGCGCCGAGGGAGGACGTGTCAGTGGACACGCTGGGCACGCCCAAGACGGTGGTGCTGTTCCTGGTGCCCGGCGTCTATCGCCGGGCGGAGATCGAGAGCCGACTCGCGCCGCTGACGGTGGCGGGCGTTGTCTTCAGCATCACGACGGATGTCATGGCGTGCACCCACTTCATCGTGCAAAAGCCGATGCAGACGGAGTCGCTGCTCTGCGCCATCGCGGCCGGCAAGTGGGTGCTGGCGCCCTCCTTCCTGGAGGAGTCCATCGAGGCGCGCGCCTTCGTGCCCGAGGCCCCGCACGAGTGGAATGAGGCCCGCGCCGCTCGGATGGGTCTGGGGCGCACCGTGACCGCGCTGGTGCGGGGCTGCCGCCTGCAGCGCACGGCCGCCGAGCGGCCCTTTGCCAAGTGGGACGTCTTCCTGTGCTGCGCCTCGGAGAGCCGCTGCCAGAGCTTCTCGCACGTCCTGCGGTGCGGCGGCTGCAAATACATTGAGCCCCGCCGACCGTACGAGCTGCTGGAAGACTGTCGACTGCTCCAACTGTACAAGAGCGACGAAGGGGAGAACCCGTTTGTCCTCGCCGACGACAACATGTGGGACCAGGAGGGGCTCGATGAGTTTGCGGAGATTTCTGGAGGTCTACAGGTACTCAAACTGGATTACATCAGCAAGTGCTTGTACACCGAAAACGGCTCTTCGGAGGACTACAGAAGCCTGCAGAATCTCGCGATCCGGAAGCGGCCGCGATCGCCCTCAGCGGATAGCTGAGCGTAAGGTGTTCAATAAATGGATTAGTGCGCAGTGCGTATGATTCACCGTTCACCGTGTATAACTTGTATAATTCTTTTTTTTTCCAATTTGTGTTGTTATTCTTTTTGTTTGTTTGTCTTTAGAGCAACCGTTTAATAACCCGATTCTTTCAAGTGTGAAGTATCTGGGCCTTTTTTGTTGAATGCCATGCAGCGATAGTGTACACTTCGTTTGTGCATACAAACGCAATGGCTGAAATCAACGGTGCTTATGTATATCAACGAGGTGTTTTGGTTTCATAACAGAGATGCGGATTATTGTCTACCCATTCTATTCTTCTTATTATTGTAAGCTCATCCATCTAGTGCATACAGGCGGAGGATGTCTCTAGTTGTTCAGGAACCCTCAACCGACAAGCCCGGACCTGAGGCGTCGTCGCGTAGCGGCGGACCTCCCCCACCCCCGCCAGAGACGCGCTCGCTGGAGGTGGAGGCCGGGCTGCCGCCCAACTACCGCATGGAGCTGGACAAGTGTGTGAAGCGCATCACCGAAAAGCAGGCGAAGCGCGTCGCCCTTCAATTCCCAGAGGGCCTCCTCATGTTTGCGGCGCCGATCGCGGACCTGCTGGAGGCCAAGACGGGCGCCGAGATGGTCATCCTGGGCGACGTCACGTACGGCGCCTGCTGCGTCGACGACTTTGCGGCGACTGCACTCGGGTGCGATTTCCTGATCCACTACGGACACAGCTGCCTCATCTCCATCAAGGATTGCACCATCACAAACATGATGTACGTGTTCGTCGAGATCGATATCGACGTGCAGCACTTTGTGGACACCGTCAAGGCGCTGGTGCCATCCGACACGCGTGTGGCCTTCATCGCGACGGTGCAGTTCATCTCGTCCATGCGCGCCGGCGTGGCGCAGCTCAAGTCGTACTTTCAAACGCCGCCCATCATCCCACAGAACCGACCCCTCTCCACCGGGGAGATTCTCGGCTGCACCAGCCCCAAGATTGACCGCAGCGCCATCGACGAGGTCATCTACGTCGGCGACGGCCGCTTCCACCTCGAGTCCTTCCTCATCGCCCACCCCGGGCTGCAGGCGATGCAGTACGATCCCTATAAGAAAAAGATGACGCGCGAGAGCTACGCTACGTCAGAGATGCGCACGCTCCGGAAAGAGGCGATCGAGCAGGCACGGTCGGCGCAGAGCTTTGCGCTGGTGATGGGCACCCTCGGGCGCCAAGGCAACCCGCGCATCGTCGACCGCATCATCGCACTCGCGGAAAAGCAGAACAAGCGCGTGACGCTCTTCCTCATGTCGGAGATCTTCCCGAGTAAGATGGCGCAGTTGCAGGATGTGGACGCCTACATCCAAGTGGCGTGCCCGCGCCTCTCGATCGACTGGGGCTATGCGTTCGACAAACCGCTGCTATCGCCCTATGAAGCGGAAGTAGCGCTGGGCAACGTCCACTGGGGCGAGGAGTACCCGATGGATCATTACTCCCGTACAGGAGGGAATTGGGCTGTGTACACGGACAAGAGTCTATAACACGGTGACTATTGCCATCACGTGGCTTGCCTTCTGCTCGCGGTCTCTCCTCGCTGTTCTCTCTCTCTCTCTCTCTCTGTGTGTGCGTGTATGTGTTTGTTTTGTCTAAAACCGTTTAACTAAAGAAATATGCTTCAAGTGTATGTAACATATTGAGTAGTTACTACTAAAAATAGTAAATGAAAGAAGGGTATGCTTTGCGTGCTTCGCACCAGGAGAGGAGTGTTATAGAGTTCTTACCCTTATATTCGCCTACTTCAATGGCCCTTGCTGCTTTCACTGATTCTTCTTTACGTATCTCTCTCTCCTTCGCTCTTTCTGCATGTATTTACTCTCCCTCTTTAAGCCATAAGAAATTGGAAAAAAGAAACCTCTTCTTCCTTTGTATCGGCTCGCTACGAACTGTGTGTTCTTCTCGCATTTCACTATAACTACTGTTCGGCTAGACGAGACAAACGGTTCTTCGGTTAGTGTTTTGACAGTTTCGTTGTTCACTTTTTTTTCTTCTCCTCTACATCCTACTGCACCTACAAGCATTCCATTCTAAATTCGCACATGTCCACCGAAGCTCCTAGCCTCGAGGCGGCGCGCAAGCAGAAGATCCACAATCTGAAGCTCAAAACCGCGTGTTTAGAAAATGAGGAGATGGTGCAGGAGCTGCACATCTCGGACTGGTCCGAGACGCAGCGTCAGAAGCTTCGCGCGACGCACGACAAGGGACAGGACCTGCTGAACAATGTAGAGATCGGCACCAAGTGGAGTCTCGCGGACACGTACGACCTCGCGAAGCTCATGCGGGTGTGCGGGCTGGAGATGACCCAGCGCGAGCTCTACCGCCCGGAGGACAAGCCCCAGTTCATGGACATCATCGGCGTGAAGAAGATTCTGCAGGACCTGCGCCAGAACCGCAACAAGACCCGCGTTGTCAGCTTCTCGCAGTTCATTGACAATAGCATTGCCAAGGTGGAGAAGGTGGAGGAGGAGCTGCGGCGCTCCCAACTCGACGCCACCCAGCTGTCCCTCGTCCCCTCCCGCACGCTCAAGCTCGCGGAGGATATCATGAACTCGACCCAAATCGAGAACGCGCTTGCCACAACGGACGACCAGATGAAGACACAGCTGGCGCAGCTCGAGAAGACGAACGAGGTCCAGAACGCGGCCATGCAGGACGGCGAGATGCAGGTGGCGGAGGAGCAGATGTGGACGAAGGTGCAATTGCAGGAGCGGCTCATCGACCTCGTGAAGGACAAGTTTGACATGATCGGCAAGTGCGAGGAAGAGAACTCCCGGTTCAAGGAGGTGTACGAGATGCAGAAGTCCGCCACCCGCGACGCGAGCGAGATGAAGGACGAGAAGCGCCGCCTGAAGCAGCGCTGCGAGGCGGATCTGCGGCACATCCAGGACACCATCCAGAAGGCGGATCTCGAGGACGCGGAGTCGGCCAAGCGCTACGCGGCGAACAAGGAGAAGAGCGAGCGCTTCATCCGGGAGAACGAGGAGATGCAGGAGGAGGCGTGGAACCGCATCCAGGACATGGAGCGGCAGCTGCAGAAGCTCGGCAGCGACCGCTTCGACGAGGTGAAGCGGCGGATCGAGGAGATTGACCGGGAGGAGAAGCGACGGGTGGAGTACACTCAGTTTTTAGAGGTCGCCTCTCAACACAAGAAGCTGTTGGACCTGACGGTGTACAACTGCGACCTCGCCGTGCGCTGCACTTCCTTAGTCGACGAGATGGTGAACGAGGGCTGCACCAACGTCCGCGCGCGCTTCGACAAGACGAACCAGGACCTGTCCGCGCTGCGGCTGGAGGTGCACAAGGAGCACCTGGAGTACTTCCGCATGCTCTACCTCACGCTCGGCTCCCTCATCTACAAGAAGGAGAAGCGCCTGGAGGAGATTGACCGCAATATCCGCACGACGCACATCCAGCTAGAGTTCTGTGTCGAGACCTTTGACCCGAGCGCGAAGAAGCACGCCGACATGAAGAAGGAGCTGTACAAGCTGCGCCAGGCGGTAGAGGAGGAGCTCGCCATGCTGCGCGACAAGCAGGCCTCCGCGCTGGAAGAGTTCAAGGAGTCTGAGGAGGCGCTGGACGCGGCCGGTATCGAGTTCAACCACCCTGTCGACGAGAACAACGAGGAGGTGCTCACGCGCCGCAGCAAGATCGTGGAGTACCGCGCGCACCTCTCCAAACAGGAGGATGTCAAGATTGCCGCCGAACGCGAGGAGATCCGGCGGGCGCTGCTGCTGCGCTCGACCGCGGGGCCAGCCCAGATCACGGCGGGCGCCACGTATCCAGCACCCAACGGCAGCAGCAACGCCAACGAGCTGTAGAGATGATGTACGGAAAGATGCATAATTGCGGTCTTAGTACAGTGGGGTTGGACCTCTCTTGGCCGCTCTCAGGTTAAACAAGTACCTTTAGTGTGATTGTTATTCTTTTTTTTTTTTTCAGACCTTCTTCAAGAAGACAACTGAAAAAAAAAAGTAATTGCGATGAACATCGCAATAATCAAAATAATAATAGCAAGAATAATGATGAAAGGTAATAATGCAAAAATAAAAATAAAAAGAAAAAAATGCAAAAGAGAGAGAGAGACAAAATGTTAATACCCTTTTTCCCCCTCTCTCGCTCTCTTGCCTTTTTGTTTCCGTTGTTGTTGTTGTTGTTGCATATGTTGTTTCAGTTTTCTCACTTTTCATGGACCCTTTAAACGATATTGTATTCATTTATTCTTATATGTAAATATGTATTCGAAATATATATTCGATATTCAGACTATTCTCTTTCGTATACTTTTCTAGATTAAACTAAGGAACTCCTATGTATTACACTTTACACTTTATTAAACAACAACAACAAAAAAAAAACAGACAGGACAGATAGTTGTCACTCTTCTTGTTCAGTCACCCTACTCACTTGTTGTTTTTTGAACACATACCTTTCGTATTGTTGTATGTATTGGATTTATGCAAGACAAATCATTCCTTATTCTATCAGATCGTCGTCCCCTTTTCCTCCTTCTCTTTTCTCATTTAAGACGCACATCTTATATATATTATTGTTTCCAGAGCATTATAAGATCCATACACACACACCTCTCTATAGACTCTTATTCCCTTTGCGCCCATGGCAAGTCTGCCATACATCACTGCGCAGACGACCCCCACCTCACAGCCGTACTCGGCGTCTGACAGCGACGACGCGGCGAGCGTTAGCTCTGCCGAGGAAGACAGTTTATGCGGAGAGAACGAGGCAAATACGGACTTCTTCAAGAGGGAAGTCACTGCGCTGTTTCTCGACCGCTCGCGCCTCGGCTGCGCGCGCTTCGTGCAGTCCCAATGTCGCGTGGAGGCGTTCGAGGTGCCTGTGCGGGTGGGCATTGAGCTCGCCAGCGCCCCTCGCGCGGCCTCCAACGCGCCCTGCGCGCTGCTGACGGACCAGGACGTCCCCGCCTCGCTGCTGTGGCTCGTGCAGTACCTGCGCGTCCAGCGGCCGACCCTTCTGCTCCCGCAGGACGGGACCGGCCTGCTCCCCGCCGTGGTGCGGCTCGCGCACTCCGGCGAGGTGATCTACCTCAACGGCAGGACCGCCTTCGACGCGCGGCTGGCGCTCCCGCGGATGCAAGTCATGTACCCCCACCTCACGGAGGTCGAGTTCGACAGCCGCTTTGCCCCGCGGCGGCGCGTCCTGCGGGCCGTGCTCGCGGCGCTGCTGCACTTCGCGACTGCGGTGAAGTCGAACATCCGCGACGTGGTGGAGGGCGCGCCGTTTCGCGTCATGTGCATCGACCCCGTCGTCTCGCAGGCGCTACAGATCACCCGCACGGAGCTGCACCCCTGCGACTACCAGGGCACCGGCAGGGCCAAGGAGGGGCTCTCGCTCTTCACCTTTGTCGACCGCACGCAGAGCGTGCTGGGCCGCGCGCTGCTGCGGCAGTGGTTCGCGCTGCCGAGCTGCAGCCGCGAGGAGCTGCGGCGCCGACAGTCCGTCGTGCGCTACTTCGCCGACCCGGCGCGGCGCGACTTGCAGCTGCAGCTGCGCCACGCACTGCACCGCGTGAAGCCCACCGGGCGCATTCACACGCTCATGCGGCAGGGCCGCATGAGCGTCTTCAAGTATCAGATGCTGCACCGGACGATGGTGGGCCTCGTGCTGGCCCACGACCTGCTCGCGCCCGTGGCGCATGAGCTGCCCTTCCTCGCGGAGGTCGTGCACAGCTACGACGTGGCGGAGCTGCGCACCATGGCCGCCCTCATCGAGGAGGTGGTCGAGGGCGTCGTCCGCGGGCGCCCCCACCGCGGGGAGGCCGCGCTGCCGGCCGCCCCGGGCTTCCTGCCGTCGGCGGGAGACGACCGCGTCACGGTCAACGTGGACGCGGACCCCAGCGGCCTCCTGCGGGAGCTGCGGGTGCGGATGGGCGAGTTGGGCGAGGTGCTCCGGCAGCGCGCCGAGGCGGAGTTCCAGCAGCTCTCCCCATGGCTTCGCAGCACGCTCTCGATTCAATGTCTGTACAAGCACCCGCACGGCTATCTGCTCGGCGTCGATGGTGCTGCGCTGCAGCGGCAGTGCCAGCGGGAGTACGGGCAGGCCTCCTTCACGTCCGCCGCCTTCGTGCCGCCGCCAGCGGCGGCGGACGGCGCGGTCGACCTCTCGACGATGGACCTCGTGATGCGCCACATGGAGACGCGCTACGGCTGGGCGCCGCATCACAACGAGGGCAGCCTCCTCTTCTTCAAGACGCAGTCGATGGTCGAGTTGGACAGCGGCGTCGGCGACCTGCAGGAGCGCCTCTACCGGCGCGAGGACAAGCTGCGGCACGAGCTCGACGAGGTCCTCCTGTACCGCTCGCTCTATCTGCTGCCGCCCTCGCGCGCCCTGGCGGAGCTGGACTGCTTGCTGAGCTTCGCCTACTGCGCCGTCGAGTATCAGTGGTGCTGCCCAGAGTTCGTCGCCGCCTCGAACGTGCTGCGCATCCAAGACGGCTGGCACCCGGTGCTTGGCCGCGCGGTGGTCTCCGGCACCCTGACGCCCTTCTCCCTCGACATCACGCGTCCGGAGGAGTCCGTCTGTCTGGTCACGGGGCCGAACGGCAGCGGGAAGTCCATTCTCCTGGGCGCCGTTGCCCACATGGTGTTCCTCGCGCACCTGGGCTCCTTCGTGCCCGCGACGCAGGCGGCGCTGAGCCTGTACGGCGGCATCCTGACCACTGTGACGGACAACAACGGGCTCGGCTTCAGCAGCAACAGCAGCTTCGCCGAGGAGTGCATTTCGCTGAACAAAATACTGCGCCTCTGCGATGCGCAGCGTTTCGGTGACGGCGACGGCGGGGAGGCGGAGGCGGTGCCGCCGCCGCTCATCCTGCTGGATGAGCTTGGCCGCGGCACCGCCCCCGCGGACGGCCAGGCGCTCCTGGGTGCGGTCATACGGTACTTCTGCGGCGCGCTGGACCACGAGGGACCGGCGACCGCCGGCGCGCCCACGTCGCCGTGGCGGCGCCCGGTCGTGCTGTGCGCGACGCATCTCACAGAGCTGCTGCACGCCGCTCTGCGCGAGGGCGGGGGCCGTGACGCGGCCGACGAGGCGGCGGCGGACGCGCTGCCCTTTCCCTTCGAGCGCATCCAGTGGTACGTCATGCAGTGCGTCCCCGTGTACCAGCAGGACGTGCCCGCCTACGGGGTGCTGGAGCGGTCCCTGGACGCCGCGGCGCCGGCCGGCGCGCAGCAGCTGCCCGTGGACATCGTGCCCTCCTTCGTGCCGCGGCGCGTCACGCAGCAGGCGGGCCGCCACTCGCAGGAGATCGCCTTGTATCTGCGGGCCGCGCCGGAGCTGTGGGGCGGCCCCGTCATTGGACGGCAGAGCGGCCTCCCCACCGAGCTCGTCCGACTGTGGGAGGAGAATCTGTTGGCCGCTGCCGAACGCGGCGGCTAAGCTGCTGCAGACTTGAGCTCATCATCACTACCTCAGTTCATATACACGTATATGTAATGGACTGCATCTGCTCCTTATATCGTTTGACAAAACCACCATTTTTTAATTATCAAACTGTATAAACAATCCAGAGTGAGAGGAAACTTAAAAAAAAAGAGCGGGAACGTTGTGCTAAATGAACTGTTGCAATGGCTTCTTGTTCTCTCCTTCTACCGCTTCTTTTCTTCTCTCTGTCCCCACTGCAGTGAACATATAAGTTGTGCATTACACTCACGTACACTTATTTATTTATTTTCCTTTTTTTTTTTCACTGTAGATTTAGAACAACAACAACAAAAAACTGTAATTAGAATAGCTCGTCTAGCGGCTGCTCACAGCACAACTCCACTGCGGTGTCCATGGCCGTTGTGAAACGCTACAAGTGGACCAAGAACTTCCCCAACGGCGACCGCTATGACGGCGAGGCCATCGAGGAGAACATCAAGGACGGCACCGGCGAGTACCTCTGGGCGGCGAACAACGCCACCTACAAGGGCGAGTGGGTGAAGGATGTTCCGCATGGAGAAGGCACCATGACACTCCCCGGCGTGGACGGCTTCGAGTACAAGGGGCAGTTCGCGAAGGGGAAGCGCCACGGCAAGGGCACGTGCCGCTTCGAGAACGGCCGCGAGTACACGGGCAAGTGGAAGGAGGACCAGATGAGTGGCGAGGGCACGCTGAAGGGCGCGGCCGACACGGACGACTTTATAGAGTATGTGGGCACCTTCGAAGGCGGGTACCGCAGCGGGCCGCGCGGGACGTGCCGCTACAAGGACGGGAGCGTCTACGTCGGGAGTTGGGAGCGCGGCAAGCGCCAGGGCCAGGGCGAGCTGAAGCTGCCCGCGGCCGACGGCAACCCCTCCGCCCCGGTACGGTACGTCGGCCCCTTCCACTCGAACGAGCCGTCCACCATCGAAAGCCGCGGCACCGCGGAGATTGAGTATGCAGACGGCAGCGTCTACCGTGGCGGCGTGGACCTGCTGCAGCGCGACGGCGAGGGCGAGCTGCGCCAAGCGAACGGCGACGTCTTCAAGGGCATCTTCAGCCGCAATGCGCGGCATGGCAGCGGTGTGCTCAAGCACGCGGACGGCCGCGTGCTCGAGGGCATGTGGCGCAACGACCACATGGTCGGCCCCGTGACGTACCGCCACGGCGAGGCCGCTCGCACCGCGGCGCCGGACGACCGTGAGAAGACCATCGTCACGTACAGCGGCCCGTGCGTCCTGGACCAGTTCACCGGCAGTGGCGCGAAGGTGACCTACGCGGACGGCAGCGCGTACCAGGGCGAGGTGCGGGACGGGGTGCCAGTGAACCAGGGCGTGCTCGAGCAGCGCGCGGTCAAGGGGCTCTCGACGGAGCTCTTTGGCGCCCAGGTCGTGCTGAAGCGCTACGAGGGGACGTTCGCCGCTGGCAAGGTGGAGGGCCGGGGCACCGGGCAGCTGCTGGTCGCGCCCCCCGTCGCGGGCGGCGCCGGGGAGGAGAGCGTCCTGCCGCCGGGGGCGAAGGGCCTCCTTCTTAGCTTCCGCCGCAACGGCACCTTCAGCGGGCAGTGGTCGCAGGGCGTGCCGAACGGGGTGGGCGTCTGGCGCTGGGACAACGGGGACTTCTACGAGGGCAGCGTCACGCGTGGCGTGCCCCACGGCGAGGGCCGCCTCAAGAGCGCCCAGCAGCAGTACGAGGGCGGCTTCGCGCACGGCCAGCCGGACGGGCGGGGCGCCTACCAGCACCTGCTGCTGAAGGAGCGGTACGAGGGCGGCTGGGCGCGCGGCCTTTTCCACGGCGAGGGGCAGTGGGTCGCCGAGCGGACCCGCGAGCGCGGCGTCGCGGAGGAGTACAGGGGCGGCTGGGCACACGGCCTAAAGGAGGGCCGCGGCGTGGAGACGTGCGGGACGGTGCAGTACGACGGCGAGTTCCGCGGCGGCAAGTGCGAGGGACAGGGGCGTTGGGTGGACAGCGAAAGCGGCGCCCAGTACGAGGGCGCCTTCTCCGCCGGCGCGCTCACCGGCGCGGGCATCATGAAGCTGCCCAAGGGAACAATCATCGAGGGCCACTTCGACAACGGCTTGCCGGACGGCAGTGTCACCGTCACTTTTTCCACTCAGGGGATAAAGCAGTTCAGCGGGCAGTACAAGCAGGGCCAGTTGACCGGCACGGGCGAGATCGCCTACATGAACGGCGACCACTACAAGGGCGAGATCGAGCCGGCGAAGGACGATAACGAGGAGCTGCCTGGTCTCACGCCACAGCGCCACGGAAAGGGCATCTTCACGTTTGTGGAGGGGAACGTGCTCGAGTGCACGTGGAAGCACAATGTGCTGCACGGCGAAGGCAAGTACCGCGCCGCCGGCTCGCAGGAGGTGGCCATACGGCAGTACGTGGATGGCGTCCTCTCCACTCACGGGGTCAAGACGGACGACGTGTTCTCGCCGGAGAACATGTTCCCCAACACCCTGTCAGAGGCGGCGCTGAAGGAGAAGATGCAGGTGACGAAGAAGCCGTTCCAGTTCGTGAAGCGCGGCGAGTCCCGCCAGGCGGCGAATGCCAGCGGCGCCCCCGACGCGAACGGCAGCAACAGCAATAACAACGGGAGCAGAAGCCCCGGCCCGGCGCCGTCGCCCAAGTCGCGCCGCGCCTCCAAGACGCCGCAGCTGGACCCCATCCGCGCGAGCGTCCCCCCGACGAGCGGGCGTCGCGCGAGCACCTCCGCGCCGCTGCGGCCGCTGCAGCCGGTCAAGCGCCCGAGCGTCGCGCCGGCGAAGAAGTCGCTGAAGCCGCGCGTGGCTGCCACGGCCAACGGCCAGGTCCCGAGTCCGCCCTCCTCCTCCATGTCGCCGCCGCAGGTGAAACGGCGGACGGAGGAACCCAGCAGCGGCAAGGGTGGCACCTCCGACACCATCAAGCGCTTCCAGGGCAGCATTGCGAGTATGGAGGAGAAGAACGCGTCTACCACGACGACCGAGCAGTCCTATGACGACAGCACGCCGCGGCCGCCCCGGGCCCTCCCCGCGGACCCGCTCCAGGGCACCTTGAAGGAGCTGATGGACCAGGCGTGTGCGATACGCAGCACCAGCGAGGACGAGGTGTACTTGCTCACGGAGGAGCTGCGGCAGATGAACGAGCGCATTTGGCAGCTGCGGTTCTCCATGGAAGGGAAGCGGAACAAGAAGAAGGAGGAGGTCCTCGACGGCCTTAGGCGAGACCGTATCAGTACGGTGGAGAAGCTGCAGTGTCTGCTCCAGAGCCTCGATTAACCCTAGTGCAGCGGATGTGTACCTATCCATGCACTTGTATCTGAGTGTCTTGGTATGTTGTATTATCTTTTTTTCTCACGCTACCTGTGTTTGCCCTCTGATGTAATGTACACTCAATATTTTTTTTCTCTTTTTTTTTTCTTGTTCGTTTGACGCATATACTGTTTCTTGTCAATGCTTGAATACTTGATTACCACCATATTTCAAGCTTTTCAGTTCCGTCACTTTTCTGCAAACAAAACGAGATGAATAGTCCATTTTATTATTGTTAGTAGCATTACGACGATTCATTATTATTACTATTATTGTTGCTGTTTCGGCATCACTGCACTTCTCTCTCTCTCTCTCTTTTCACATTTTCGCAACTAGGAAATACATTGAGATATATATATTGCAGATACCCCTCCCCCTCTCCTCCTCTTTGCTGTGGCTGTAGCTTTGATTAACACTTCATTCTTTTGTCAACATGTTGCGCTTCTTCACGCCCAAGATGGTGTCTCGGCTGGGTGCGGCAGCCCCCTCCTGGCGGACGGCGTTCCGCACCGCCGCGACCACCGGCACCGCGGCGCCCACCTTGGCCTCCGTCACGGGGTCCTCCACCCCCATGCCTGCGAAGGTGGTCATCGGGGACGCTGCCAATGGCAGCTCACCGCAAATCAGCATGATGTGGACGGACATCGTCGGCATTGACGGCGTCAACTCCCGTATCTCCGCGGGCCCGCTGCTGTCCATGATGGATCTCTGCGCGTACCGCATCGCGGAGAAGGTGTCCGGCTTCGCGACGAAGCGGACGGGCACGACGTACAACAGCTGCACGGTCGCTGTCAACAACACGAACTTCGCGTGCCCCATCCTCCACGGCGACTCGGTGCGCATGGACGGCCGCGTCATCCACGCGGGCGGCAGCTCGCTGGGCATCTACATCCGCTTCTACCGCAACTCGCCCTCGACGCGGCTCGAGACCACCGCCGGGGAGGCCTTCTTCACGATGGTGCTCATCACGCCCGAGCTCAAGTCAGCGAAGGTGGCGCCGGAGATGGTGCTGACGGACCCCGAGGACATCAAGCTGCACCACCGCTATAACCAGATTCGCGAGGCGCAGAAGAAGAACGACGTGGAGGGGAAGGCGCACCGCGCGACCCAGCTCACCGCCGAGGAGGTGGACGGCAAGGTCAACCGCTCCAAGAGCATGCACATGACGATTGGCGCCACACAGTGCGTGGCCAACCGCATCTTCTTCTCCTCCTACCTGAACAACAACAACACCGTCTTCGGCGGCGAGATCATGTCGTGGATGGAGCGCCACGCCGTGCACTGCGGCCGCATGCTGACCGAGAACAAGTACGTCTACGCGGTGGGCATGCACAGCGTTTCGTTCCCGGAGCCCATCTACTCCTCCGACTGGGTCACCCTCATCGCCAACGCCACCTACGTGCGCAACACGACGATGGAGGTGGAGGTGACGCTCACCGCGGAGCGCAAGACGACCGGGCAGGTCATCACGAATCGCGCCTCGTTCGTGCTCATCAACATGAATGAGATTGGCCAGAAGGCGAAGATCCGCTTCGGCATTGACCTCTCCAAGGCGACGCAGGAGGAGCTGCAGCGGTACATGGAGGCCCGCACCCGCTACAAGCGGCGGCGTGCCTACCGCTATGCGTTTTCGATGTTGGCACACGAGAACGACGCTGATGACGAGTAAGGCGAGGAGCTTCTCTCCCATTCCTCCCTCCTCTCTTTCTTTGTTTGTTTGAACGTTCTTTTCTCTCTCGTTTCTCATCTCTATTGGAAGATGTTTGTCTTTTTTGTTCTTTTTTTATAGTTACCTAGTGTTGTTGTGACTACCCCCCCCCCTCCTCTCTTTTCTTGTCTTGAGAGCTATAACCATTTGTTCTTCCACAAGTATTGAGACGATGTGGAGACTGGGGAACTTATGCACTTAAACTCAATATGTCTTCTACGGAAGTACGAAGAAAAAAAAAGGAGAACCTGCGTCCTTTGAAAGAGGAACAAACAAAAGAAAAAAAAACGAAGAAGTGTAATACAATTATGCTTCCTTATTAAAAACAGCAATAATGCTGTTATAGCCATCTCTACATTACACGCATATATTAATGAATAATAATAAAAAAAAATAAGAGAGAGAGAGAAAAAAAAAAGAATACTTGGCACTGCCATAATTGTTGTAATCAACCTCTTTTATACTGAATTGTACTTTTTTTTTACAAGGTGAAAAAAAAAAATGATTTAATCTATTATCGGTTTGTGAGAAAATAGAATCCTCTTCTGCCTCTCCTCATTGTGCCTTGTCCTATAGGTGCAAACCTCTTTACTCATCCTCATACGTTTCTCTTCCCCGCTGCTCATACTCAACTCGTTTACGTTTCCGTCTTAGGTACTCGCTTTGTAATAGGAACTTGTTTTATATACTTTGCTTTTTTCTTTTCGTTATGAACACATTGAGAAAGAGTTTGGCCGCCGTCTACCGCGGGAACAGAATTTCTCCCTTCTCTCGGTCTCTCCCTGTTCCCTCCGCCATGGTGACGTCGAAGCTGTCTTGCTCCACCAGCTCGCCCCAACCGCCACTCTCGACGCCGGCCGCCACGGCGGCAGCTTTCGCAGACGCCGCGGCCTCCCCCGGCAGGCGGCGGGTGGAGGTCGCGGACCCGTCGCTGCCGCTCATCGTGGGCAACACGGCGCACGGCGTGCGGGACACCTCGCAGTACACGTACGTCTACGATCAGATCGTCGGCCAGCTCTCCCCCCGTATCCGACTGCGGGCCGACGCGGGCTTCCTTCTGTCCGAGCTGGACATTGCCTCGGCCCGCGCCGTGGTGTACTACTATACGACCAAGCGCCCCGGCGGTCTGCTCTCTGGGCGCCGCATGCCCTTCACGATGGCGACGGTGTCCTTCAACTCCTTCATCTTCACGGAGCCGGTGTTTGAGGGCGACGCCGTGCGCTTCACGTCGCGCGTGCTGCACATTGGCAGCACGTCCATCGGCGTGCACGTGAGCATGCAGAAGCAGGCCTTCGACTGCCCGGTGTTCGCCGACCTCGGCGAGTGCTTCATGACGTTTGTGACGCTCCGCTCGGACAACCTGACGGTGCCGGCGGAGCACGACGCACCCGCGCTGTCCATCAGCGCCGCGGCGGACAAGGAGAGCTACCTCCTCTACGTGAAGATGAAGAAGCAGCAGAAGGAGCTTCTTCAGTTCCTCAAGACGGCGACGCCGTCGGACCTCTCGGCGGCGGCCGTGGAGCTGCCCCACAACAAGCTGAAGAAGCACATGAGCACGATGCATGACTCCGAGGTGCGCGTGGACTGTTGCTTCACCGCCACGTCGATCAACCCGAACGGCGTCATCTTCGGCGGGGACCTGCTGCGCTTCATGGAACAGTGCGCGCTGCACTGCGGCCGCCGCTTTGCCGGGCGGGAGCGCATCTTCACACTGGGCATGCTAGACATGACCTTCGACGGTCCGGTTCTCTACCAGGACGCGGTGAGCTGCTTTGCCCACGTCGTCTGCGTGCGCGGCTCCACGATGCTCGTCGACGTGCGCGTGGACGCGGACTGTGACGGCAAGCGGCGCTCCACCAACCGCGCCTCCTTCCTCCTCGTGGGCACGGACCCGGAGGGACACACCTTCCAAATCACTCGAGGCCTGGATCTGTCGGCCGCGACACCCGACGAGCTGAAAGTATACTGGCGCGCGCGTTACCGAATGGAACACGCTTTAAAAAATCGACACAAACATCAAAAGAAGGACTAACTTCTGTTTTTACTATTTTTATTGAACACTTTGCTTTTTTTTTCCAAATTGTCTTTGTTTTGCTGTTTCTGGTGTACATTATATCTTCACGCACGTGCCAGTGCATCTAAACGCAGTGACAGACAACACCAAAAAAAAAAGAACGTTTTTATTCTTCTACGCGTTTCTATTATTGATTAGGTTTGCTGTCCAGTGGAACATGCAGGTTGCGCAACTGTCCTTATTCGTTTCTCCCTTCCCCCCTCTGACGCTGATGATGAAGAAGTGCGTTTCCTTCTCAGTGTGAGTCTCTCTCATATTACCTCTATTTTTGTGTGTCTCCTCCACATTTTTTTTTTTTGGGTGTAGCTTGTGCGCTCTTACGATACTTTCGAGTTTGCATCTGTGCGGCTACACACCTCTACACACCGTCTGATGCGTCGCCTGTCCTGTCGGTTGCCTGGCGTTGCCGCGACCGCCCTGGCGCTCGCCCGCCGCCCCTTTCTTTCCGCATCGCCGGTGCGGCGCGCCTCGCTCCCTCAGGAGGTGACGGAGGACGGCACCGGCCACATCGTGGTGGGGGACACGCGGGTGGGTGTGTACGACTCCAGCGACCATGTCTGCGAGCAGGCGGAGTTCGTCGGCACGCTCGACCCGAGCCGCATGAGGCGGGCGAACGCCGGCGAGGTGCTGGCGCTCATCGATATGGTGTCTGGCCGCTGTGGGTCGCGCTTCCTGCACAACATGCGGGACTACGGCAGCCCCTTCGTGCCCATCACGGAGCGGTCCGACGACTACGTGTCGACCGTGACGGTGGCCTTCAACTCCTTCTTCTTCTCGCAGCCCATCTGCGAGGGGGACCTCATCCTGGTGGACTCGCGTGTCGTGAGCGCGGGGTCCTCGTCGATCGGTATCCACGTGCGGGTGCAGCGGCAGGCCTACGACTGCCCGGCGCCCTCCGTCGTCGGCGAGAGCTTCGTGACCTTCGTGACCATCCAAGGCAAGCAGCTCACGACAAAGGTGGTCGGGAAGGTGCCGGCGGTGCGGCTGACGAGCGACCTCGACAAGCGGCGCTACAAGCACTACCTGGACATCCGGCGGCAGGCCCGCGCGCTGGAGGCGCGGGGCGAGCAGGCCCTGCAGCACGCGCCCAGCGGCTGGACACCGGAGGCCGTGGAGATGGAGGAGAACCAGACCAAGGCGGTCAAGGTGCCCCTCGCGTCCACCAAGACCGTGGCGAACCGCACCTTCTGGCTGGACGACCTGAACACGAACCATGTCATCTTTGGCGGCGCGCTGCTGCACTTCATGGAGGAGGCCGCGCTGCACTGCGGCCGCGTCTTTGCGCAGGAGAGCCACATGTACACACTCGGCATGCTGAGCATGACCTTCGACGAGCCGGTGCACCTCACAGATCTCCCGTGCTGCACCTGCCAGGTTGTCTGCGTCCGCCGCTCCACCATGCTCGTCAACGTGCAGGTTGTCTCCGGCCGTGGGAAAACTCTGCGCGGCACGAACAAGGCCTCCTTCATTCTTGTGCACACCGGCGACGACCATCGGTGTGCGCCTATTAAAAAAGGAATCGACCTCAGCGGTGCCACGCCGGAGGAGCTGCGTCTGTACTGGAAGGGACGCACGCAGCTGGAGGACGCTTTGAACAACAGGCGCTCTTACCACAATAACGTCATGACGTGAGTGAACAACTGTATACACATCTCTCTCTATCTATAGAGAGATGTGTATAGCTTTAAAAAAGAAAAGAAAAATCCTTTACTGTTATTATCTTAGGAAAAAGAAACGAATAATGGATGAATCGTACCTACGTTTCTTCTACTTCCTTACGAGCGAATACCCCTCTGTCACACCTGTAGTGGTGCCTTTCTCCTTTTATGTTGTCATATTCTTATCTGTACATTCTTTTTCTCCGTTTTCACCGCATGACTTCCCTCTTTCAGAGGATGTATCGTTGTTTACTATTGTTTTAGTTTTTTTTTTTTGCTCTGCCTTTTCGTTGCGTATGCTAAAGCACTGAAGGCAATGCTCCTTACTGTGCTTCTAGCATGGACTAAAGGGGGTGTCGATATGGTTTCTATACTGCCTGCGTATCAGCACGTGCCCCTCATCTTTCTTTCCCTTCTCTGTTGCTTTTTTTTTTGTCTTTCTTCTTCTTTGAAGGAAACCTATAAAGTTACCTACCTCGACGTATTCGCGTTTGGTAGCCAGTATTCCGTGGGACTTCCAATTCGCTATACACGGACACGAGGAGCATGCGCCCATACCGTGGTAGACCGGCCGCGCGCTCCCTTCGGCAGGCGCTCACGCGCAGCGCGCGCGCGTGCAGCTCGGCAGCGGCAGAGGAGATGACGGTCGGCAACCGCCACGTCGGCCTGCGCCGCAGCAGCGACATACGCTTCGACCAGACCCTGCTGATCGGAAAGCAGTTCGAGAGGATGCGGCCGCGCGCGGATGCCGGCCTCATCCTCTCCGACATGGACATCTGCGCCAGTCGCGCGTGCTACCGGCTCCTGTACGGCGACCGCCCCGGGGGCAGCGTGCAGTGGCCATCCAGCGTATCGGTCGTCACCGCCGCCTTCCATTCTTTCCTCTTCACGCAGCCCGTGTACGAGGGCGACCTGGTGCACCACGAGGGCCACCTCATCCACTCCGGCAACAGCTCCGCCGCCGTGCATATGCGCGTGGCGCGGCAGGCGTGGGACACGAAGGCGTGGTCCCTCGTCGGCGAGAGCTTCATCACGATGGTCGTGGTGGACCGCAACCGGCTGGGCGCCTCCGTCAAGGACCAACTGCCGGCGCTGTGCCTCACCGACCCGCAGGACATCGCAGCCCACCACAAGTACATGGCGCTGCGGAAGCACAGCAGCGAAGAGACGGACTGGCCGTCGCCGCTGACGGCAGAAGCGGTGGAGGTGCCCCACAACGCAATCAAGAAGCTCCGGATTCCGATGCGAGTGGCGAACCTGCGCGCGGACGTCTTCTTCCCGCTGACGTCGAACAACTACAACGGCGCCGTGTTCGGGGGCGCCCTCCTGTCCTTCATGGAGAAGTGCGCGCTGCACTGCGGCCGCCGCTTCGCCGGCCGCTCGCGCGTCTTCACGATGGGCATGCTGAGCATGAGCTTCGACGGGGCCGTCTTTAGGGAGGACGCGGTGAGCTGCACCGCACAGGTGGCCTGCGTGCGCGGCTCCACGATCCTTGTCGACGTGCGCGTGGACGCGGACTGTGACGGCAAGCGGCGCTCCACCAACCGCGCCTCCTTCCTCCTCGTGGGCACGGACGCCCAGGGCCACACAGCGCCGATCAACAAGGGGATCGACCTTTCCGTGGCCTCCGAGGAGGAACTGAAGGTGTACTGGCGCGGGCGGCGTCGCATGGAGAATGCCTTGAAGATGAGAAACTATCCGAATTGAAGGTGAAAATGAGGAAGGTGGAGCGACACGTGCTGTGCTTGAATAAAACGGTTCTGCTCGTATATATTGTGGTTGCGGCTTCCTCTCTTTCGTACACGCTCATGTTTGTTATCACTGTGAAAGATGTAAAGGATAATCGAAAGAGAAGGCGATGATTGCGTCATATATGTATGTGGAAGCTTTTCGACTTATTGCTTTCTTATCTTATATATATTTTTTTATCTGAACAAACAAAAGGAATTTATAACGCTTTGACTCTTCTGTTTTTCCTCTTTTGTTTCCTCACCTTATGGACTTGTTCGCACCACCCTTTGTATCGGTTTACTCAGAAGTGACGCGTCCACATACGATCGTGTTTCTGCATACACACACACAACAACAACAAAAAAGGACTCCATATACAGGGAGCTAAGTGATATCATACTGATATGGTTTTTATAGCGTTTATTAGCACACCAACTGTATACCATGTTGCGCGGCTATCTTACACGCTCTCTCTCTTTCCCTCCCCTTCTTCCTCTTGATGTGTGCGTCTTTTAAACTTCTGTAGCACTGAAAAAAAAAAAAGTAACGTAATACTTTGAGCACTATAACAAGAGTGTGAGGAACTACACCAGCAAAAGAGGAGCTGTCTCGGGTGCATGCGCTGCTTTCTCCCTCGACCGCGTCCGGGGGTGCTGCGGCTCCTCCCCACTCCCCTGTGGTGCAGCCGTCTGTCCATGCACACAGACCTACTGTATAGGTATGCCGCCGCCCCGGTGGACAAAACTCTCCAGCGAGAAGAGGGTCAGCCGCGCGACGAGCTGGTGGTGGGCAACACCGAGTGCGGCATCCGCACCAACTTAGACTGTGTCTACCGTCGAAGTCACTTCATCGGGGATGACTTTCACGACATCGCGCCGCGCGCGGATGCCGGTGACATCATGGCGAACGTCGACGCTGCCGCAGTGCACGCTGGCCTCTTCTTTATCCAGAAGCGCGCCGGCGATGGCCCTGCGAAGGCGCCGGAGGATGTATCTCTGGCCACCATTGGCCTCAATGCGTTCACCTTCTCGAAGCCGGTTTTCCACGGCGACCTCATCCAACTGGAGAACCGCGTCGTCAGCGCGAGTCGCTCCTCTATCGCGGTCTACGTGAGCGCGCACCGCCAGTCGTACAGCTGCCCGACACCGGAGCTCGTAGGGGAGAGCTTCATCTCGCTGGCGGTGGTGGACCCGAAAGAGCTCCGGCCGGTGGCCGGCAAGGTCCCCGCGGTGCGGCTGACGGACCCCGCGGATATCCAGCGCCACAGGCTGTACCGGAAGGTCCGGGCGGAGACCAAACAGCTGCATGCCAGCGCGGCGGCGGGCGACGGGCTCGACCAGGCGGCCGTGGAGCTGCCGCAGAACAAGGTGAAGCGCGAGAAGCTTCCCATGCGCGACACCGTCACCACGACGGACCGGGCCTTCCGGGTGCAGGACATGAATGCGAGCAAGGTCATCTACGGCGGCGCCATCCTGCGCGCGATGGAGCAGGCGGCGCTGCACTGCGGCCGCGTCTTTTCGCAGCGGCCGCACGTGCACACGGTCGGGGTGTTCGGCATGACCTTCACCGGTCCGCTCTGCATCCGCGACATGTCGCGCTCGCGGTGCTCTGTCACGTGCGTCGGCAACACGACCATGATGGTGCACGTCGTGGTCTACGGCGAGTACCACGACGCGCGCCGACAGACGAACACGGCCACGTTTCTGCTCGTCGCGGTGGACGGGCATGGGCGCCCCAGCCCCATCGCGCAGGGGCTCGATCTGACCCAGGCGTCAGTGGAGGAGCTGCACGCGTACCGGCGCGCGAGAGACCTCATGCTGGACGCGGCGAAGGACCGCGAAAAGTACGGCGGAGCGGAACTGTTGGCCTAAAAGGGGAAGCGCTACACGCGATGTGTTTCTATCGATTTCCTGGTTGGTCTTGTTGTTATACTGTTGCTTTTATTCCTTTTACCCACTTGCTGTCGATATTTTGTTTTTCAAAACAAAAGTTCATTCTTTTTCTCTATCATACCCATCACACACACGTACGCATCCATGTTTTTCACTTCTATATTTTGTTGTTATCGCATACGAAAAAAGAAAAAGAGAGAGCTGATGGCAGACAACTTTTTTTTTTGCTGTAGGCGTTACTCTCTCTCTTTTTCCTTTCCTCACTTGTCTTTTGAAGTTTTTTTTTTTTGTATTGTTGTTGTTGTTCATTTGGCGCACTGTGCCCATCAATATTTCTAATTAATTCTCTTTTCTGTTGCATACACCCTATTTGGGATTCCCCTCATTGCTGCATCCATGTTTCAGCTCGATTCCCCGCGCGACGAGCTCGTCTCTTGCGACCGCCGGCTGGCGGAGCTCGCGGCGGCGAAGGAGGCGATTGAGCAGCAGATGGCGGAGCTGCGCGAGACGAAGCGGCGCATGCGGCGCAGCGGGCTGTGGGACCTGGTGCAGCAGGAGCTACAGCAGGCCGAGGCGGAGCTGCTGCCGCTGCAGCGCTCCATCATGGAGGCGGTCGACCTCTTCGTGAAGAGCCTCTCGGCGCCGTCGAACTACGAGGAGGAGGCGACGCAGGAGAACGGCTTTGTGATCCCGTACAGCACGACGGACGACTACGCCGACTTCACCGCGCTCGAGGCCATCCTCGACGACGAGATCAACCGCCTACAGGAGGCTTTTCTCGCGTGCGCGGTCAGCGACCAGGCCCCGTCCAAGGCGGCGTCGGAGGCGGGCAGCCGCCGCCCCTCCGTCGCGGGCGACGCTGCGCCGCCGTCGGCGCGCAGCCCGCGCGGCGACGAGGACCGCGCGCAGCGGCGGCGCCGGCTCCTGCTGCGGCTGCTGTTTCTGACACTTCACGTGGGCCGGCTGGAGGCGCTGTGCCACATCGACGAGATCCACGAGGACGCGGACCAGGTTGTGGCCGCCGCGGAGGAGCTTAAGGAGGAGGTGGCGCAGCTGTGGCAGTGGGTGACGCTGGAGCACCGGCCGTATGTTCTGAGCGCGGAGGAGCGCGAGGAGTGGCGCTTCATCCTCGAGACCTACATCGGGGCGCCCTTCTGTGCCGCGGCGTGATGAGTGGCGCGGGCCGGTGGGCGGCGGTGGGGGGCGGAGGTCCTCGCGGGAAGGTTGTTTAGTTCGCATTTGTTCCGAATCTTTGTTTGTTGTTGCACTTTTGTTTTCTATACATTTCACCTTAAACGAGGAAGCGTTGTACAAGGGAGTGCGGGCGTCGCTGCGTGACCCTTTGTATGCTTTATGATCTGCTCCCACTTCTAGTGTGATCATCTATCTTTCCTTTTGGTGTCTTTTCTCTACGCGGCAGTTTCCTTAGCATCCGTTTTGTTCTTATATCCATTAGTACTGTTTAGATTTGTTTACTTGTTTAGTTACTCGCTTTACTTCAACAACTGTATGTTGTTTAGCATTGGCTTAAATTAGTACTGTAGCACTTTTTTTTTATAACTGATATTCAGATATTGTTCTTAATTTAAATACTTTTCTTTCTTTCTACTAACTGAACTAATTTTAAATACCACCCAAAAGAGAGTTATCATCTATATATCTCTATATAAATAAATAATATTATACATTCAAAATAAATATACAAAAGAAAAAAAACCAACCTTATTACAAAATGAATATTGTGCGACTACCGACGCGCCACCTCACCGCAGCGGCGCCCACATCGCACTTCCTTTCACAACGCGTGACGCACAACGCGTTTGCGCTGCTCGCGCAGAACAACTTCCAGGCGATCCCCACGCCGCTCGCCGCGCGGGAGGTGCGTGAGACGTTCGTGCTGGCGCGCGGCGTGCTGCCCGCCTCGCACCCGCTCTCGTCTCTCGTCTGCAACGGCCGTGCCTTCAGCTCCTTCAACGGCACCCCGCGCGACTTCATCGACAACATACAGACCGGGCACGTGCTGGTGTTCTTCTACAAGCCGGCCTGCGAGCCCTGCAAGGCGATCCGCCGCCGCCTCATCAACACGGTCGGCGAGGGCTTCACCCTTGTGCGGCGACGCGTACAGGACGGCCGCAGCGGCGGCCGCACCGCGGCGCAGGAGGAGGTGCAGTTCGTCAGCCGCCACGAGGAGGGGGACGCGGAGGTGCTGGAGGCGGAGGCGCTGGGCGCGCTGCCGCTGGACTCGACGCCGCTCATGAGCGAGGAGGACCAGCGGACCTGCGAGGAGCTGCGCGCGCTGCTGGCGCAGCAGGCCGCGGAGCGGCGCGAGAGCGGCCGGGCCGCGCACGGCGTGCCGCTGCGTATCGTGACGATCAACACCGACGTCAACCGCCGCATCACGGCCCTCCACGACGTGCGCAGTCTGCCGACCTTCGTGGGGTACTGCGACGGGCGCGTGGTGGGGCGCGTGGAGGGGGCGGGGCAGGACGAGCTTCTGGGCCTGGTGCGAAAGCTCTTCGCGCCGCGGACCGCCGAGGAGGAGGGATCCGCCATGGAAGACTTCTAAGCGATTGTATACGCGATGTACATACTTTTTTTTCCCCCCTTCGTTGTTGTTGTTGGAAAGGCACCATAACGATATAAACTTGTTCTTTGAATTACACTTATAATTATTGCGTTTGTTCCACGATGAAGGTGTTTGCTCGTTGCTTTTGTTCTCGTTTTTTTCCTTTCTGTTTATTTTGTACTCCTAAAAACAGACAAAATCGATAACGATTATTATTATCTGTTGTGAGCTTTCTCACACAATTCGTTCTTCGTATAGTTTCATCACCTTTCGGTCTTTCAGTGAACAAACGTGATAATGTATTTCTTACGGCACTAAGGCTCAAAGTTCAATTCGTTTTTCCTTTTTTATTCTTTTTTGTTTTTAATGATTTTGTATTGTTCTTGTTTTCTGCGTTTTTGTACATGCAATTTTTCCGTTGTTGCCTTGATATATATATACATGTGAAAGTGAATGTTTACATGTATATAACCATGAAGCGGCAGCTCCATATACAACACTAAGCTGCATGTGTAAATCATTTCTTTTCTTTTTTACCCTTCAGATGTTTATTTTTTTTCGTTTGTCCACCATTCATTACTTGTACATTAGAAAGCGTATTTTTTTATACTGAAAACTAAACTTCACAAAACGCGCACTTTTTTTCTCTCCTCCTTTCAGATTATATATGTTTAATATTCAATGCTATTATTATTATTTTTGGGATTGCTTCTTTTTCGTTGTTGTTTTCTTGTTTAGCTTTTCCGATTTTTTTTTATATACTTTATGGTTGCCTTTTCTGTTTGCCTTTTCTTTTTCCTTTTACCATTTCTTGACGTTTCATGTCCGTTGAGGATGGCGTTCTTCAATAGGAGATGCTGTATTGGTTCTACGTGTGATACCTCCTGTTTGTTGTTTTGTTTTCCTTTGTAAGTATTGCACCGATCTTCCCCTTCCCTTCTTCTCTTGTATTATGGGTACAAGCGTCTTTTCTTGAGGGGAAACGGAATTGCGCCTATTCATTATTATCAAACAAAAAGAAAAAAAGAAACAAAATGAACAACCAGGTAGGGTGTGCACTTTCCTACACTATCCTCTTCCTTGCCCTTCTCGTTCTCACCCTCGCCCCTGTGCATGCCTACCGCGGCGACCACTTTGCCGGCCCCCGGCTGCAGGCCTCCCTAGCGTACCGTCAGGGCCACCCTCCCCACCGCCACGGCAGCGACAGCCCCTACCGACTGCGTACCGCAGCGCTTGCTGGAGCGCCGGACACTGCCGCGGGGCCGGCCGGACGGTATGTGGTGGCGGCGCGCGGCGCCTTCAACACCCACTGGCGTCGCATCAACGAGCTGGCGGCGGCGCCGCTGCTGCTGACCGCGGTCGCGCCCACCGCCGCGGCGCGCGGCGCGCTGCCGGAGCACCGCCTGGAGGTCGTGCGTGAGGTGCACGTTGTGGACGACGCACATCTGCTCTTATACGTGGTGGAGGAGGACGCGGCGGGAGCGGCCGCTGGCGTTGTGCGCCGTCCTAGCAAGGGGCGTGCCGAGGTGCTGGAGGTGGCGCCGTTGGAACTCATCGAGGTCTCCGGCTCTCCCCGCTTCTCCGGCTTCAAGCTGTCGAAGGCACTGCGGCCGCCGGCGGCGAACGCCTCTAGCGCTTCTGTGGGCGTGGCCCGCCACCGCGGCGCAGTGCCGCTGCACACGCGCCCAGCGGCCGCGCCCGTGTGGCACGCGCTCGGCGTCTACACCGCCGGCGGCGAGGCAGGCCGCGTGCTGGCCGCGCTGCGGACAGACCCACGCTACGCGCGCGCCCTGGGGCAGGACCCTACCTGCTACGTGCAGCACTCGCCCGCGAGCGTGGTGGATCACCACATGCTGTCGCTCGACGTGGCCGCTGCCCACCGCGGACCGGTGCCGATGGACACAGAGGAGGAGGCGGCGTGGACGTACCAGCACGCGTGCCAGGCCATCCTGCAGCTCCTCGCGGCGCTGCCCGCAGTCCGCTGGCTGGAGCCGCTCCCCCAGCGCGCCGTGCTGCTCAACGACGAGGCGCGCAGCATGCTGCAGCTCAGCCACGACCAGGCGCACTGCGCGGCGCCGCGCGATGTGCTGCGGGAGGAGCTGCACCTGGACGGCGCGGGCGAGGTCATCACCATCGCGGACACAGGGGTGGACGTGACGAACTGTTACTTCCACGACGCGCAGGCCGCGGTGGCGTACTACCCCGCGATCAGCACGCAGCACCGCAAGATTGTGTCTGTGCAGCCGTGTGACGTCGTGCCGGGGTGGGAGGACCGCACGGACGAGGCGAACGGGCACGGCACGCACGTGGCGGGGACGGCGCTCGGGGCGGCGAGCGGGGAGGGCAGCGCCGCGGCCGCGCGCTACAACGGCGTGGCCCCGGCCGCGAAGCTCTTCCTGCGCGACTTGGGCTGCCCCGGCTCCAAGGACCTGCGGGTTCCCAACCGGATAGCCGACATCTTCACGGCCGCCTACGCGAGCGGCGCGCGTATCAGCTCCAACTCGTGGGGCATGCCGCTGAGCGACGGCTACGCGGCCCTGGAGAAGCTGGTGGACACCTACGCGCACGAGCACGACGACCTCCTCCTGCTCTTCGCGGCCGGCAACAGCGGCCCCGGCAAGCTTTTCGCGCCGGGCCGCGGCAAGAACGTGCTGACGGTGGGCAGCCACGGCAAGGCGTGCGCCTCCCAGGACACGGTCGCCGCCACCTCGGCGTACGGACCCACCTATGACGGGCGGCGGAAGCCGGAGGTGGTCGCGCCGGGGGAGCGGATCCTGTCGGCCGCCTCGAAAGGGCCCCAGAGCAGCGCGCCGCACTGCAGCACCACGATGAAGTCCGGCACCTCCATGGCGACCGCCGCCCTGGCGGGCGGCGCGGCGCTCCTCCGGCAGTACCTGCGCGAGGCGGAGCACATCGCCGTGCCGTCCTCCGCGCTGCTGCGCGGCGCCCTGATGCACAGCACGGTGCGGCTCGCGCCGGCGAGCGCGGACCGCAGCGGGTTCGGCCGCGTGGACCTGTCGCTCCTGGTCTACCGGCCGCTGCGCACGTTTGGCACCGGCGCGTGGATGCGGGACCGAGAGCGGGTGCAGCACGGCGGGAGCCGCACGTACTGCTTCTCCGGCCTGCCGCCGCCGGCCGCCCGCGCGAAGGCGCAGGGCAGCGGCGCCGCGCTGGAGGAGCAGTTCTACCTGAAGGCGACGCTGGCCTGGACGGACGCGGGCAGTGCAATGGAGGGCGCCGAGAAGGGTCTCGTGCACGACCTGGATCTGCTGGTGGTCGACCGCGAGGGCAACCGCTACTACCCGCATGCGACCGCCGCCACGGAGGTCTTCTACGACCGCGTGAACACGGCCGAACAGATCCGCACCCCGATCAGCGCGTCGCTCGCCGAAGGGTTCCGCGTGATGGTGTACGGGGCCGATATCGCGGACCCCGCGGGGCAGGCGTACAGCGTCGTTGTGTCCGCCCCCGGGCTCGTGCACGACGGCGCATGCCGCGCGCTCAAGAAGCAAGACGGGGAGGGCGCCGCCGTCTTCGCGGCCTGCCCACTGGGCTGCAGCCAGCACGGGACGTGCACGCCGGAGACGGGGCTCTGCGTGTGCGAGGCCGGCTTCACTGGTCCCGACTGTGCCGTGTGCGACTCGCAGGTGCTCTGCCACGGCAACGGCGTGTGTACGATCGGCTCGGACGGCACCGCGACGTGCGCCTGCGCGCGCAGCGGGCACTTCAGCGACGCCGCGTGCGGCACGTGTGCGGAAAAGTGGTACGGGCCGCAGTGCAATCGCGACTGCGTGTGCCAGAACGGCGGCTCGTGTGACGCCGGCACGGGGCTCTGCACGTGCCCGCAGGATCTCCGGCTCGGCGGCGGCGGCTGCTTCGCCGGCACCGCGTGCGAGTACTGCTGCGAGGACCGCGGCGGGCCGCGCTGCAATGAGCGCAGCTATTGGTGCGATGTGACCGGCCGCACGGTGAACGTGACGGACCCGGACGGGGGCTACATCCAGGTGAACGGGTATGCGCATTACCACTACAGTGCGCTCTGCCGCTGGTCCATACAGGCGCCCGCACCGAACTACCTCATTCGTTTGACTTACCAGTGGCTGGACATCGAGAAGCCGTATGATGCCTTGGACCTGTACGACCCGCTCTCGCCGCAGGCGAATCACCGAGTGCGGCACGACAATGGGCAGTGGGACACGCCGGTGGAGGTCACATCACTGGGGCCAACGATGGAGCTTGTCTTTACATCCGATTGGGAGAATGTGAAAAAGGGTTTTTTGATCCAGTATGAGTTTGTGGTTGTGCCCGAGCGGAAGGCCAGGTGCGGTGCGGCGTGCGACGCCGCGCTGCAGCGAAGCCGACAGCGTTCTGGGCTCGCCGCCGCCACCGACCGGAAGGGTGTGTGTGTACATGAGACAAACCAAAAAGACCCGTTGTGCATGTGCGACGCGCCATACTTTGGCTTCGGATGCGCGGGGCAGCTCACCCAGCAGGGAAATCGGTCATCCCCCTCTGCCTCGCTCCGCACCATGGTTGCGTGGTCAGAGATGGGGTTCTCAGCCGTGCAGAATGGCGTACTCACGGCCTCCGCCATGATCGCGGCTGCTGCCGAGGGGGACTGCTCGCAGCCGCTCTGGTCCCCTTTTGTGCTATCGGTCCATCGCCCTTCGGTCTTGCGTGTGACGCTGCCGCCGCCGGCGGCCTTCTCGCGCGTGGCGGTGGTGCTGCACCTGTTTTTGCCGGCGGTGCCCCCCGCCGCCCCGCCGCCGTCCCTCACGCTCTCCGTCCAGTCAAGGCCGGTGATGACCGAGCGGCCCGAGCGCGTGCCGTACAGCGGCGCCGCACTGCCACTCGCCCACGTGGCGCACGCGGACGGCCGGCCGGTGCGCGGCGCCGCACTGCTCCTACAGGTGGACGTCGGCGCCCTCGCCGCTCACGGGTCCGCGCGCCTCGCGCTAGAGGTGGTCGCTGTCCTGTCCTCCAACTTCACCGAGGTTGCAGCCTACGACCTTCACGTCGCCGATGCGATGGTCACCGCCGCCGTGCTGCCGGCGGCGCCCACACCGTCGACCAGCTGGGACTACGAGTGCATCGGGGAGGAGGGCGGCTGCTTGCCTTTAGCGGTCGCCGCGCTGCTCGGCACCGATCCCGACCCCGACGTGGCGGCGCTTGCCGCGCGGTCGGCCGAGGCCATCCGCGGCCCGACGTCTGTAAATCCCCACAGAAGCGAGATGGGGCGCACAAGCAAACGACAGGTAGGGCCCTTCACCTTTCTGCTGGTGCTGGGCGTGAGCGTGCTGCTGGGCGCAGGGCTGGGGCACTACTCCGTGCTCTTCTCGCAGCTGGGTGAGCGGAACCCTTTCCGCCATGTGACGCTTCATATGGAACGTGGAGAGCTGCTGCCGGATGAAGAGATGCATGTGATTAGCAAAGGTGGTAAGGCATGAGCCGATGAAGGACTGCGGTTGTATGGCGTGGGGCAAGATGGACAGTTCGGAGCGAACAGCAATTCTGTGGAGATTAACACTTACACCACTTTTCTGCGGATAGATGAGCATTAATGGAACAAGAACAACTGAGTTTATATATCTATATGTATATTTGTGTACCCTCTATTCCCCTCTTTCCTCTCTCCCATATATATATATATATATATATATCTGTATATAAGTCAGGAAGAAGGTTCTCGTACAATCCTTCTTGCTCGTTGCTTTCTTACTTTTGGTTTCGTTGGTCACATCCACATCATTTAACTTCTAATTTTTGCTTTTCTTTCATTTTCTTGCCTCTCAGCGTCCCTCTCTCCATGGACACCAACGACCCTGCTGGGCCTGACGGCGACCGCCAGGCCTACATCGCGGCGCAGCCCGTGGTGCTGCGGCTGCGCCACGTCGGCAAGACCTACGACATCGCCGACTCGACGGAGAAGGTCGTGGCGCTGCGCGACATGCACCTCGCGGAGACGAACAGCGAGGCGGATGAGGCGGCCGACGAGCAGGAGCAGGCGGGCCTGCACGCCCCGCCGCGGCCCCCGCCCGGCGCCTTCGGCCCGGTGCGACGCGGGGAGTTCGTCATGATCCGCGGCCCCAGCGGCGGCGGCAAGACAACACTGCTCAACATCATCGGCACCATCGACCACTGCACGGCGGGCACCGTGGAGCTGGAGGACCAGCTCATTGCGACGGACTCGGCGGAGGGCGAGTTGGCGGACTTCCGGCTGCAGAAGCTGGGCTTCGTCTTTCAGACGTTCAATCTGCTCTCCACCATGACCGCGGCCGAGAACGTGGAGCTGCCCATGACGGTGCTCGGGAAGCTCGACGCGCGCGCGCGGCGGCTGCGGGCGCGCCAGCTGCTGACCCTCGTGGGCCTGCGCAACCGCGTGGACCACCTGCCCTCGGAGCTGAGCGGGGGCGAGCAGCAGCGCGTCACCATCGCGCGCAGCCTCGCGAACGGCCCACTCGTCCTGCTGCTGGACGAGCCGACCGGCGACCTGGACACCTTCAACACGATCGAGGTCATGGACCTCCTCGTCCAGCTCAACCGCGCGACGGGCACGACGTTGCTGATGGTGACGCACAACCCCGACCTGGAGTGCTACGCGGACCGCGTGCTCTACGTGGCGGACGGCCAGTTCGTGCGCGAGGTGCGCAACGCGACGCCCAGCGCGCTCGACTTCGACGCGTACAACCGGTACCTCGACGAGCGGGAGCGCGCGGGGACGCAGGGCGAAGAGCCAGACAGCGCCCACATGCAGGCGCGGGGGGAGGTCGATCCGGTGGCGTAGGCCCAGAGAGAGGGTGGTGGGTGGATCGACACGACGGTGTGCGTGCGGATTATTATTTTTTGAACGTATGGTTGCTCTCACTCTATACTTGTATGGCTGTACCACTGCCTCTCCTCCTTCTTTGTTTCTCGTTCTCTTTTTTTTCATTTTCCATCTCTTGTATGCGATGCTGTATTGACCTTGCCTTCACATACCTTCTCTCTCTCTCTCTCTCTCTCTCTCTCTCTCTCTCTCTC
>AUXH01000150.1:0-34492 GCA_000482145.1 Strigomonas culicis
TAAGTAAGTAAGTAAGTAAGTAAAGTAAAGTAAAGTAAAGAAGAGAGAGAGAGAGAGAGAGAGAGAGAGAGAGAGAGGGGGGCGGCGGTGCGCAACAGTAGGACAGGCATAACACAAGATGCCAGAATTTCATATGGGTTGCACATTTATTACAGACGCATATTCTATTGTGAAACAAATGAATACCTATGACACTCGTATGCATAATGCAATAGAGCACTTTGCGGTAGGCTCAACTCTCTATGATCGTTTCATTATGTATATCTATGCTTTTTAGTCAATTTCCCTTCGCTTCTTCAAAGGAGGTTCGCCTACGCTGTCCTTATTGGACTCATGTGGGCTCTGTATGATCTCTTTTGAACGCTGTTCTCCACACGCACTGTTTATTGATTCGGTGTCATTCTCTGCACTCGCATTGGCGTCCCATTGAATGACAGTGTGTTTCGGATGGCATTTTCCAACAAATCGAGTCAGCTGATCCGCCGACGTAAACGCGTCTGGGATGTCACCATCACATGTGATGGTAGTGTTGAACCCCAAATGCAAAAACTCTTGGTTCTTGTACGTAAAAGACACGAGAAGCGCCGTCGGCCCAGTAGGGTCGGGCACCTGAGAGAAGTCCGGACCATCGCTTTGTATGGTGAATTCGTGCTTTCCAAGTGTTGTTAAAGGACCGACCTCCAACTCGTCCAACTCCTGGTCTACCGAGAAGTCCCAAATAGGGGCCCACGTAAACTTGACATCAATCGGGTCCGTCGGCACGCGCTCGAAAACCTCGAGTACGACGGATAACGTAATGGGGTCATCAAAAGAAGTCGGATTTTTACCTAGGACCTGAACCTTCGTGAGTTCAACCCTTGTAGTCATGATGCAAATCTTAAGAGGATGTTGTGATCAATGAGGAAAGAACGATGGAAGGAGGCGGAGACGTTTGTCAAAAGGCCATGCAACGCATTAGTCACGCGCAAGTACATTTGAAAGGTTTTATTCTTCTTTTTCGTCCATTTAGCAACGCGACATCATTGAATTTGCTATTGGTGACAAAGGGTCATATATATATATATATATATATATATATTTAATCTTAAAAGTAGGTTAACACGTCGACAAGTACACATACATCTATAGATATAGATTTCATTCACTGCTGTTTTTGTTTTCATGTTGTTTTTATTCACTTAAACACCTGTATGTATGTGCTCATCATTCTGATAGGAAACCTTCAAGTACTATTGTTCTATCTTGTTGCAGGTGTGAAACCAAAGTGTGACTTACAAGCGACCAGACGACCGCTTGGCTAGATCTGCCGTGTTGAAAGCATGCCATGGCAGCACTGTCCCGGTGCCAGGCTGGTTTAGGTGCCACTTCTGCTGATGCTTGACAAGTTCATACTCGTCCACGGTAGCAGGGAAGTCCCGCTGTAGCGGGGCGCGTGCGTAATGAGAGAAGCGCCGACCGGCATTGGGGTCGGCGTACTTTCCTTCGTCTTCGTACCACTGCGCCAACCAACCGCGTTTGCGCGGACTGCTTGCGTATCCCTCCAGCCCCTTGTGTTCCGGCAGGTCTTGCTCCATGAAGATGGGGTACTCCTCCGGGTGAAGCTCTTGGTAGAGTCCCTCGTGAGTCATGTACACGCTCGTGAAGGAGCCTCCGGCTTCTTCGATGAGCTGGATGGCCTTCTCCGATGCATTTTGTAGTTCAATGTTCAGCGGATAGGGGATCGTTTCTACGTCGCCCGCGAGGAGTACAAAGCCCGGCCACAGGATCTCGCGCTCGCCAATAACGTTGGCGGCGCGGAGATGGAACAGCGTAATGGTCTCATTCGGATTGAGCCGCCCTGTGTCGATGGCCCAAAGGAGTTTGGACAGCGTCAGTTTCGAGAAAGAAGCTTTCCCTTCGTAACGGTTCCGCGGTCCCGACGCTGACACACGTGGGGCTAGCATGAAGCGCGGGGTCATCTTTCGCTCCTGCCACTGACCCTTTGCAAACCCTCGCCGCGCATCATTGTAGCTTCTAGCGTACTTCCAGCTCCCGCCAATTTTCATCCAGCCCATTTTGATCATATTGTGTCCACTGCGGGGACCAACGTAGTCTTCCGTCGGCGTCAAGTCCATCCAGCTGGCCGTCAGCTGAGGATTCAGAAATTGGTCCCAGTGCGACCACTTGTGCGTAACCGTCCTTTCGTTCAGCCGCTTTCCTATGGTTGGACTCTTATGATCGTCGTCGAACTCCTTGTTTCCCTGGAAATCGGACCAATTGTTCCTAGCCTTCGGAAGGAGATTGTTTTCATATATCAGCGGGAAGATGGACTTCACAGGATTGAAATGAAAGGGAACATTTTGGCGAGACTGATAAAACAGACGGTACCGGTACGTACTGGCTGTAGTAGAAAGCATGACGGTGGACTATAGACAAAAAAAAAGAAAACAAGAAGGTGAATAAGCCAAACGCAACACGCAAAGACCTAAATAAAGAGGTGGAAAACACAAAGAAGAAGAAGAAGAAGTGGAGAGGAAAGAGAGAAAACGGTATATGTATACATATAACAAGTATATGGATATCCTAGGTGTACCTATAGACACGCACCCACCCATGCACAGAAAGTACCTATTAGAGTTTTTTTCTGAAACGTCTGCCATAGACCTTCTGTTATCTCTGGTATATATTTTTTTTCTTTGTACATCAGCCAACCAGTCCAGTAAATGGAACAAAAAGACAACGAGAAGAAGAAGGAGGTAGTAGTGGACACACAAAGTCCACACAATATACTGTCTCTCTGAGACATATAGATCTATAGTGTAAATTCCTCTCTCTTTTTCTAATGATACATTTATTCCCCTTCATTTGCCCATACATTTTCATTGTTTCCATGTTCGACACCACCACTACTCGTGATGTCCCTGTACAAAAACATCCAACGAGGTCACTTGTATTTTTATCTCTTCAAACACACTCTCCACGTCGAGGGAGCCATCGATGTGGACGTAAAACGGAGCGTAGCACTCCACCAATTCATTCTTGCGGGCCGCGAAGTACTTGAGGCGGGTGCCGATGACATCGGGGGTGTCGTCCATCCTCACCGACACCTTCCGTTCGGCGGGGACACGATCGGACCCACCACGGTTTGTCTTGTCCGCCGTCGCATCCCCACGGCGGCTGAGCAAGCGCTTCGACGAAATTTCATCGCTTACGTCGATGTAAAAGAACCGCTGTGGCGAAATCCCTGCCTTTTGCAGGTAAATGGCCTGTGCGCGAGTACGTGGAAAACCGTCCAGCAACCATCCCTTGTGACTCTGCTCCGCCTCCCGCAGCTTCTCAATGACAATATTCACGAACAGGTCATCCGGCACGAGCGTTCCCTTTGTGACGAAGAGCGCGATCTTCTTCCCTCTTTCCGTCTCCTCTGTTGCCGCCTGGCGCAAGATATCACCGACGCTAATGTGCTTCAGACCGAACGCGCGCGCCAGCAGATCGCACTGCGTGCCTTTGCCGGACCCGGGGGGGCCCGAGACGATCAGCCGCAGCGATGTTGGCGTGTCAAAACGCTCCAGCAGATACGTCAAGGGGTCCTGAGGCAAATCTAGCAGAAGGTCGTGCATGGCCTCTTCCAGCAGACTCTTAATTTTCTTCTCCTCAAAATACTTGAGAGACGCATCTGAAATGTTTCCTGTCGCCATGAGCCCTGCAAAAAGTAAACAGCAATATGGTATTAGTATATATCTAGAGATGAATAGATACGCGGAGTGTGTGTGTGTGTAAGCGCTAAGCTACAAGAATTACAGCAGAAGAAGATCCGTCGAAAGCCAGAGACCATTAAAAGAGGAAGAAGGAGATATCAATTGATCATACTGCGCATAACAGTGTCACAGGAGCTTAAGCGGTGGAGAGGATGAAAACCACCGTTAACTAGCGGTGAAATCATAGAAGGAGGATGTCCCATCTGTCTCCTCACCTATACTCAATCGTCTCCACACATGCGCTTCTTTGCATTTCACCACTTCACTGTCCTACAGTTCCAAGTCCATCTTGTAAGTTCGCTCGTTCTCGGCATCAGGACGCCGAAGTGTAAAGACGGCATTCAGCGATGGCTCTTCTTTTGTCACGTACACCATCTCCTGTTCACGGATGTCCGCAGGCAGCAGCATGGTGAACTGCTTCCAGTGAGTGGCTTCCTCAAAGGGGGAAGTGCTCAGTCGATAATTTCGAAAGTGGACATCGAACCATATCGTGAAGCCGTCCACTGCGACTCCTGGTGCCGTACGAGTCAGGTACTGAAATGCCGCAGAGCTGCTCAAATCCATGTTGATTTCATGCCGAACCAAGTGGGCACTCTCAGCACACATGGTAGCCAAGTCGAACTCACAGAAGGTGGTCCCTGTGCCTAGCACGGCCGCCTCTGGGAGCACCTCGATAAAAAAGGCACTCTCGTCGTATTTTGCAAAATCTACCTGACCCACCGTCGACAAACGCACACCGTGGAAACTGCCCCAGTGCTCCTGGAGATAGGCCTCCTTGAAAGCAGCCATGTGCATGGGAGCAATGACGATGCTGGCTTTGGACGGCACCATCTCAATCCGAGGTGGGTGGCTAGTGAGTGTCGCGTTGAGCTCGCGAAAAAAATCTCTAGCGCGCAAAACGGAAAACAGCATCCCTTCGTGCAGTAGGTAGAAGCCCATCCACTCGGACACAATAAGAGAAATACCTCCAAGGGGTGCAATGAACTTGTAGTTGTCGGCAAACCACGCGCACCCCCGTGCACAGATGTTTTCAACAGAGTCATTAATAATCGTTACTTTGGACGCTACACCGTTTTCCTCAAAAACCGACTTTTGCCACAGAGCCGTAGAGGAGTTTTCAATGGAGAATACGTGCGCTGCGCCGTGCAGAGCGGCCCAACACGCCAAGATACCAGAGCCGGAGCCTACATCCACCACAATTTTGTCTTTCACAACCGTGGGGTCAGAAAGGATACCGTGGTAAAAATTCATACGTGGCTTGTCTTTAAGCATGAGCTTGTGGACGTCGACGTTTTCATAGTCTTCGTAGTACTGTACATCACAATCCTCACCGGATTCGTAGTCTTCTTGATGATTCATGTTCCCGGACGCACTGTCAAAACTCTTTAGAGTGAAGGAAAGGAAAAATCAGCACCGCAAAGAGCAACACATACGAGGAGATGGGAGAAAAAACGAAGTGAGACAAAAGTTGAGGAAGAGTGTGTGTGTGTGTGTGTGTGTGTGTGTGTATGGTGAGTAGACTAAGTACACACTTGTGTACAGACACAGAATGTAGAGAGCAAACATGATACAGAAACATATGTATTATGAGAGGGTTCGTTTTTTTTCTCGTCTGAGAGTTGTCTTACGTTTTACAGATGTCAGTTATGTTAGCACTTAAAGGTTACGAATAGTATAAATTAGTATTATTTGCACTGCAGGGAACGTGTGTATCTCCAAAATCCACGCGTTTTCCAACTACCGCTCCACAAAGGACCAAAGAAAAAGAAGAACCCGGAGGTGCATATTTACGCGAATGTTAATCCTAGTTGGAGATGATCTCAAACTAATAGAAGGGTTTCCTTCTGTGGGGCAATCAATAGTAGAAATACGTCAAAAGGTGAAGGCATGACGTGGCACTCTTCGCCCCAAGCACTACTCCGCTTCCGCTTGTTGAGGCTCCTCTTCGAGCGCCTGGTCCCGTTGGAGTTGGGCCTCGTACTCCTCCCATTCCTTCTCCTTCTGTCTCCGGCGCTCGCGAAAGAAGCGTGCCTCTTCCTCCTCCCGCTCCTCGACGAGACGCAGCTGCTTGAGCAGCTCCTTTGCCTCATGGAAGCGCCTCTTCGCAAAGGAGGTGGCATCCTTATTGAGCTGCTTCGGCGACGCATTTCCTTCTAGCGATTCCTTTGCCATCTCAAGCCAAAAGGCGGAGGACCGGCTCCAGAAGGCGTCGAATACCTCCTCTCGCTGCGGCGTAGGCACGACCGCCGAGTCGCTCAGCTGTGCCAGCAGCTGTTCCTTGTGCACCTGGAGCCCCTTCTTCCCCTTGCGCTTCGTGAGAGCATCCGCGATGTCGCCCGCATTCGGTGTCATCTCCGTGTCTAACTCCGCAGGAATCGCCTCCGGGGCCTCCTCTCCATCGTCGTCCTCATCCAAGAGGACCTGCCTGGGCATTTGACTGAAATCGACCTCATCCTTTTCGTCATGGTCCTCCTCGTCCTCTTCGTCTTCGTCGTAGTCGATATCAAACGCGGCACTCACGACAGTGCTTCCACTCTCCCAGGACCCAGCATCGCTGTCGGATTCCTTGCCAAGCCACACCGCTGCGGAGAGGTCCTGCGACAGCAGCACGTCGTAGGTCTCAAGGTGATTAAGGTTGAGGACGAACAGATCGGCCATGGTGACCTCTTTGCTGCCACTCTCAAATTGACCCCCGTAGATAAACAACTGCGTCCCCAGTATGGTGAGCGCCGCGTCCATGCGACGGTGTGGGTAGCACTGTCCGTTCTTGAGCACTTCGTAGCTCTTCTTCAGATTTTCCACTTTGCTTTCTTCCGTTTGAGACAGCTCATCACTGCTGGTAGAAGACGAGTCATCTTCTTCATCATCTTCGTCCACGGCATTCTTTGATACGAGCTGCAACGCTTCCAGTTGCTCCTGCAGATCATCAATGTTCTGTTTCTTGCGCAAAGCGGTGCGCACTCCCGTGGCCTTGGCATCCGTCTTCTTACTCCGTAGCACAACAGGGAAGAAGCGCTGTGTGTCCATGTGGAAGACAAAAAGGTCGTTGCTAAACGTGGACACCAGCTTTCCACCAGGCGACTCGATATCAACCACGCCTCCAAAGAGGTACATTTTCTTATCCTTAAAGACGGAGCCCACACCTGAGCGAATGGGTGGGGGAACGCCTCCCAGCTTCACCTTCCTCCACTGAAGCGGCGAGACGTCCTTCGAACCGCTGGTTGCGTACTCCGAAAGATCGATCAACCACAAGTCGTGGTGCACTGTTGCCTCGGACTTTTTAAAGCGGTTGAACTTTTCGGTTGAATAGCCCCCGTATACAAACACGGTGTTATCGTGCACGGCCATGCTGTGGCCACTGCGCGCATGAGGGACTACACTGTGCTGAGACACGTTCACCGGTGTCCACAAACCGGCCCCTTCCAAATCGGAGAGAATCCACAAGTCATCAAAATAGCGACACTCCTGCGCATTGTCGTAGAAGCCGCCAAAAACAACAGCCTTTTTCTTCCACGCAACCATACGATGGCCACTGCGTGAACACGGCCCGCCTTTCAGAGCCTTCAGCTCCTCCCACTCACTTGTCCTCGAGTCAAAACGCCAAACATCCTTAAAATGGTGGTACTGCGACTGAGACTGCGATACGAACTCGCCACCAAAAAGAATGAGATAATGTCGAAACGTGATACCCTGGCAGCTACTACGTGGCAGTGGATTTACCGGCGTCGACAGTTTCGACCACGCATTCTTTTTGGTGTTGTAAAAGTACGTGTCGTTGTAAGCTTCTGTTATCTCTCCATTCCACATTTCACCCCCAAAGAGAATCAGTTCGTTCTGACGCTCCGGGTGAGGCAGAAAGACGACATTGGCTCGTGGCGTCGGTGGTTCCACGTTCTCCACTTCCTCGGTGACCCGAAGTTTGGCCTGGTTCCGCTTGATCTTTTTCAGTGTCACTTCTACAGCCTCCTCGTTGTTGAAACCCTCGGGTTCTTCTTTTGCGTCGCTTTTCTGCCCCTTTGTAAGCTTTAGCGCCTGTCTCGCAGCTCGTTTCACACCCTTCTCTGGGTCTTCTTTTTTTTTCCGCTTATCCCTACCTTTTCCCATATCGATGGCAAAAGAAGAGGAAATAATCCAAAGAGATAAATAAATAATAAGAAAGTAGCTACTATTCAATTATGAGAGAGAAGGGAAAGAGAGAGGAGATGGAAGGATGAGCAAACCAGTATGTGAACAGCAGCAGCAATCCAAATCGAGAGATGAAGGACCTGCTATTGAAGAGGTGATGCGATGCATCAAGATGCAGGAGGTAGTCACAGGTGCGTTATGAATAATTCTGATAATGTACACAGCAAGTGCTATCACAAGATAAATAAAAAACGAACTGCCTTTAGGCGTCCTCGCGATCAGCTGCGGCTTGTTGACCCAGGAGCGTGTCGAGTGTCTCCTCTTGTCTCTTTAGCGTCGTGTGCAAGCTCTCCGCACGCTCATTATAGCCGAATTTAACGGCAAACGATAAGTTATTAAAAGAAGTACTCTCGGCATTTTCCTGTTCCCAGTACTTGTAAGAGAGAGTATGCTTCCGTTGCTCAAGTGCGTAAAGGTGTCTCCCAGTGATAATACACAGCAACGGGGAAAGAGAGCAATTCATAGTTGCGTCTCTATGCGTTCGGAACCTAGTGCTTTCTTGATGTGCATGTAGAAAACTTGAAATACGGCAAATGACAGAGAGAAAAAAAAAGGGTGAAACATTATGGACATATCCAGTAAGCTGAATCATCTACGTACGACCAATAGCCGTGTCGCATGAATCATGAATCTCAAATACATACACGCATAAATATATATATATATATATACGGAATAAAATGATTGAGCGGAAAGGGTGTGACGAGAAAGCAGAGGGAAAAAGTGATTCTGGAAAGAGTCTTAACTGACAGAGATCGGTTCAACGAAGGGCAAATCGTCCTCATCCATCGACGCGTCCGGTGCGCTGTGTCCCAGCATCTGTTCGACGAGGGCAGGGCTGGAGGTGCACTTCACGTTAATGAGTGAGACCATCTCCCCATAACTAATAAAGTGCAGTGCTTGAGTGCGTGGGAGCAACTCTACTCCAAGCGCATGGGCACGCCGTATTGTAATCCAACGGTTGCAATCCAAACACTTGCACTGGACCGCAAGCCGCTTCAGCTGCAGGGACACAATCGGTTTATAATACATACCCTTATAATTAAAGGGGTCGTACCGTCGGCACGTCCATTCGTTGAAAACCAACGGCTTGATGGTCCCCTTTACGTTGAAGTACGGCACAGTTTCAGAAGTGTACGGGAGGGCCACGTCCACTCTGTTATTTGGATCTTTGACAAACGAGGTTTGAAACGGTGATTGGAATACATAACGCGCCTCATCTGCCGTAGCCCAATAACGAGCTGTCGCGCTAGACACTTTCTGGAGCATCGCACACTCAATATGGTGTGGGAAGCGCTCCCCATTGGTGCTCAGCGGCAAAGACGCGTCAGGGACTTTCAAGTCCTCTTGTTCAGAGACGCTTCCGTTCGTGAGCGTGGATTGTGCATAAACAGCATAACGTTGCTGGATTTCTGCAAGACGTTCTTCGAATTGAGAATGGTGAAAGAAAAAGGCATTCCGGTTCGAAGAGTCTAACCGTATTGCAAGATCTGATAACGGAGTAAGATGGAGCTCCAGCTTCTCTAACAGTTCCGTGGAAACCCACAAGGGAGGTCCCTTGTACTGTCTCGCTAAGTAGACAGAACGCAAGATAAGATTATTCTGTGGAGAAAAAAAGCTACCCGAAAGTGTAAAGGAGTTCATCACCGAAGGACGATGTAGCTTTTCGATGAGTCTATTTCTTATAACGGTGCAGTCATCAATCAGTAGGGGAAACGAAGGAGAACAGGATGAATACCAACATCAAAACTGGAACCACGTGACGTGTAGTAAAGGAATACAAAAAGATATCGCTTTGAAAGAATTATAGGTTGACAATAGTGTCTGCCACAGTTGTTGCTCACTCGATTGCAGATCTTTCGTACGAATAAAAAAAAAAGAATGTATTACATATATACTGGATCATATGGGGGCCGCTTTCACCTTCCTTTTTTTTTGGGGGGGGGGATTAGTAGTGAATCGCTTGAGCCAGTTGAAATGCCAGGGCAGTCAGCGCTGCCAAACCCCAAATGAAAAACAGAACGACCACTAAAGGATAGTAAGGCAGCCCAAAGAGGTTGGGGATCGTATCATGGGTGTTTGCCATACGACGGCACTTGTCAATGATCTCACCGGCCTCCCTGCTTTCTTTCTTAACCAAATGATACATGCTTGAGACGTCCATGACGTACAGATGCCGTAAGTACTCGCGCTTCGTTTTGGCACATGTGCACAGATACCGCATCAAGAGCAGACCCCAGAAGAAAATGACAAACAGTCCGTAGGCGTGGGCTGTAGAGAAGTAGGCGCCACTGTGCAGATAATCACGCCCTACCATGTGGAAGAGATCCGCCAATACGACACAGAAGGTCATAATCATGGAAACCACAAAAACACTCATCGAGGTGTATCGCGCGCAGTGATTCGCGCAGGTCGACGCGTAGAGAACAATAGAGCGCGTGGTGAACCAGCCTGGAAATCCGCGGAAAAGATCGGAAACGTTAAAGGTCAAGTCGATCTCGAAGGGTTGTCGAATATCGGAGCTTGGCTTCATAATACTTCGCTGCTCCAGAAAGGCCAGTTCCGTCAGGACCGAGAGCTTTTCGCTAATCTCACGTTCCATGTCAATGATTTTCAAAATATAATAGCTCTGCACACTGCAGAAAAAGAAGGTGGAGAAGAAGGAGCACAGCGAGGCCGCCTTCTCATACGGTGAGAGACCAAACAAGCTATGGCCGAAGCCGCCTCGCGTAGAGGGCGCCGCGAAGCTCATTATCGCGCCAAACAACAGAGCGTACAGAAACCAGCGCAGTCGATAATGGTTGTTGCGCACTTTGCTGCGCCCCTCCTCATCCCAAGTGTAAATGCACACCCTGGAGCGTGCGTCCACCACGCTTGCCGCGAAGGCAGAAAGCTGCGGTGTTAAGTTACGGTCCAGTCGCTCGAGACTATGCGGCATACGGAGAAAGCTGTTGTAGGAAGAGAAGAAGAGACCCAGGTGCAGCCACAAGAGGCACGGCACGACAACCTCCGCCAGTGTGATGGCGCCATCTTGCGGCTGGCCCAGCTGCACGCGGCTGGCCACTAAGACAATACAGGCGATCTGCAGACACATGGCCACAAAAATCACATAGAGACTATAGGTCGGTGGGTCAAAGTCGTGGCGGAGCGTGGCGCCGCTGACGACGTACTCACGCTCCTGCGGAAGGGATGTGATGCGACAGGGGGAGAAGGGCATGTGGGGAAGCGCCAGGAAGGGTAGCAAAAAGGCGGAAATGCGCTTGGTAAACGTGGAGACAGAAAAGAACTCGTTTCCCTCCGGTGCGGCACAGGAAAAGATGGTCTCAAGAGAGGCGGACTTGGTGAGTGTGTCACGGAGGCTCTCCACCACGCGACCGGCCGCATCGTCTGCTGGCAGTGCGGCACCGCGATGTGGCACGGCGAAGCTGTTGCCCAGGTCACCTTCAGCGGCCGGGTGGGGTTCCGGTGCACGGCTTTTCTTGTACGTGGTCAAGAAATCCAGCGTAGGTGGTGTTGTAGTCTTCGTAGGAGGGATGCACTGTATTGGGTGCGCACGCGTGTCGCTAAACATGGAGTGCACGTGCGTTACTACTTTGGAAAACAGATGGCAGTGCGCTCGCTGCACTTGCTGAGGTATCGGCAAAGGCTGTTGGCCTACTCGTTGACTGTTTTTGTATATTGCGGCAACATTCTGCTCTGCGTTGCAGAGAAAACCTTGATGTATTTTGGATAAGTGAAACGTACCTGTAAATAATTCACCATTCTGAAAGAACATACTTCCGGAGCCCTCCATATCACCTTCACGGAAGTTTCCCACGTAGATATTGCCGGATTTGAAATAAACAATGCCGCTTCCATCACGTTTCCCATCAAAGAACTCCCCTTCATAAAGTGTACCGTTTTCGTACTCTGTCACACCAAACGTGCGTGGGCGGCTTTTGGCTATTTTTTCGCCAGATACACGCTGCGATGCCCACGCTCCGCTGTTGGAAGAGGAGCTTTCCGACATGGTGACACTACGAAAAAGAAGAAGTGTCTTTTTTTTTTTGTATCCTCGTAAATTATGGAAAGAAGGAGAGAGGGAAAAAAAAATGAGCCCCCTGGTAGTAATCCTCTTGTTTACTCCTCTATTTCTCAGTATAGGATATCTTTATGTTCTAGCTAACACTTTTTTTCACGTTTGTTTTAAAGAAAAATAGAAAGGGGGTAAAGGCAGTGATACGTATCATCGGAAAAAAAAAGATGTACATCAAAACAACAACCTGCAGCCTATGTAACTATACTCGCATTAATGGGTACATGTGTCTGTCCGTTTATACACGTTGTACGTATATGTAGAGGTTTGTCAGAGCTATATAGGTTAACGGAATAATTTCAAGTAAAAAAGAAAAAGAAACAAGGTTTTGATGCTATCAGCTAAACAAATGAAGTAAACAAAAAAAAAAAGAGAGAGAACTTGTGTTACGACTACATATTTTTCTTTAAAAAGGGAAAATGAGTTCACTCAAAAAAAAAAAAATATTTTTTTTGCAACATACAAAAAAAGTAAAAAAAAAACGCATATGTTTTTAGATTACCTTTTTATCGAATCGTTTCACAGGATTTTTGTTTTGTTCGATATTTCTTTTTTTCCATATTTGTTTTTACTTTTCGATAACTAAATAAAGCAATATAGATACTTACAATAATCTGTGACAAAAATAATAGTATGTATATATATGTATAACATTGTTTGCTTTCTCATTTTTATTGTTCATTGTTTAAATTGTTGTTGTTGTTTTTTTTTTAATCCACATGAAGGACAAGAATTATTTTCGATGTTTTGTTCTTCTGTTTTAGATATGTATGTTATTCTCTTAATGGTGTTCTTATGGTGCGTGTGTGTATGTGTACGATTGTCAGTACTTACAGTCCCACTTCCAAGCACTGCTTATCTTATGTTCGCTTGCTTTTGATATCACTCCATTTTGTCTGTTTAAACCTTGGCCTTCTGGCGCCGCAGGAGAAGCTCGATGCCACGCCGGGCCATCTGGTCAGCAAACGCGATATTGCGGTTCTCTGCGGCATCGAGCATATTGTTGTTAGCCTGCATGATACCGGCCAGATTCACCACAATCCGAGTTGCGCGCTGGAGGCATAGAGCTGCAAGGTACACGTTGAAGATATCCTCGCGACGCACGCGGTCCATGTGGCGCATGTAGCCACGGAAGGTGCAGTAGTAGTCCATGATCTCACCGGGCGTCGGGAAGATGAGCTTCACGGACTTGGGCGCATCGTAGAGCCCCTCCGGGGACGGAATGAAGTGGAACAGCGAGAGCGCCGCCACGTCCAGCAGAGGGTCGTCCTCGTGGGTAAACCGATACTGGATGGAGCCGACCAGCGAAGGCGGATACTTGGCACGCCCCTCGAGCGACCGGTGCGAGAACACTAGGGAGGTCATGTCGAAGTGGCCGTGGGAGATGACCAAGCGGTCTGGAAACGGCACCATGAGGTGCGAGATCTGCGTCTGGTCGAAGCACGACCGCAGCGCCGTGCACAGTCGCTCGACCTCGGTGGAGCGCAGCGCCTCGCAGCCCTGCGACCCGCTGTCCTGAATCGAAATCTGGTACTGTTCGATAAACCCGTTGATGCGGCGCAGAAGAGGGTGCATCCGCTGCGTCGTGTCGTCGCGCTGATGCAGGAAGGCGGGCAGCGGCACGTTGTGCATCGCGGCGAGTGCGGCCACCGCTGCGCGATAGAACAGCTTCGGCTTGAGCTCCACGTTCACCACGCGGCGCCGCTCCGAGTAGGGGCGGTGGATGCGCGGCTGGATCAGCTGTCGGATGTTCGTTACCACTTCGCCGTCGACGTACCGACGGATGAAAAAGCGACGGCCGCACACCGCATACGAGTCGCAGTACAGCAGCATCGTGGGAATGTGAATCTGGGGCTGCAAGTGGCTGAGGTACATCATGGCTTCGTACTCGTTCTTGATGTCAGCCGAGTCGAACGGGTTCGGGCCGCACGGCTGGATGCGCAGCACATAGCTTCCCGTACGCAGCGTGATGCGGAACGTCTGGAAGTACTTGCTTCCCTCAAAGTAGTCAAACGTAATGGGACCCGCGGAGGTGGCGAGGCCGGGCTTGTGCGCGAGACGCATCCCCTTTTGCGGTTGGTCGGGGATATCAATAGGGAAGAGGTGAGGCAAGTGCTGGGCACAGTAATAGAGAATGGCATCTTGGTCCTCCTCATCCATCTGGTACTGCCTCTTCTCCAGTACGTTAACGGGGTGACAAATATCGTTCTGAGGCGGGGCAATGAAGAGAAGATTGTTGTTGTAGTTATTGATCTCTTCCTCCACCCACGAAATACCCTTTCCGTTGGGGTCGGTCGGCGGCTTGAAGAGGGGCGTCATATCCTTCTGAATTCCTTCCACCACCTTATCCCAGAAGGGATCCTTGACCGCCACCATTTTCAACGCCGCAATCACATCCTTGAACACATCGCAGGCGCCGTCCTCGATGAGGAACACCTCGGTGAAAGGATCGCCGCTCAGCTCGCGTGCAACTTCGCAGTGATCGCCGACATCATCAAAGTAGAAGATGTACGGCTTGATGTCGAAGCGAAGCGCGTCGCCTGTCGGGGTGCGGCTGCTGGTCACCTGGTCGAGGGCGTGCAAGAAGATATCCGGAAAGGGCTTCCGCTTGTGGTACGTGTAGCTCTGAATGTACCCATCGAACAGCCCGTTCACTTGGAAGAAATTGTTGAACTTCGCTTCCTTCCCGTACTCGATCGGGCACGTGACGGGAAACGCGGTGGACACAGAATCCGACACGCTCGTGTGCATCGTCTTGAGCATACGACGGTACTGCCCCTCCGTCTCCCACGTGTTCCCCATCGCGTAGAGGCGGATCTCCTGTTGGCTTTTAACGCGCAGGTAGTGCAGCAGGTTCAGCACGTTCTTCCGCGGGGACACCTTCTCGATGGTGCAGAGGAAGGCCTCCACGTCCATGAGCTCCAGCACGAGGGACTGCACGATCGTGTCCGTGAGCAGCGGGAAGCGCTTGCGCAGTGTCTGCACCCGATTCGGATACGTGATGCTCATCGCCTCCAGCTCCTCAATGTTCTCCTTCTCCAGCGCGCTCAGCATAAACGTCATCTCCGCCTTGAACTCGGGAATGAACTCAACGCGGTTGATTTCGCCCAACTCGAGCCGCTCAAAGGCACTCTTGGAGCCGCGGATGCGCTCCGTGAAGTCCGTCACGGTGAAGAAAAAGTTGCTGTACTGCCGAGCCAGGAAATCGACAGAGCGGTTCTTCATCTTTAGCGTGAGGTGCGAGCCAGCGCGATAGAACACACAGCGCATCATCCGCTCCGCCAGTCTACGTGCGGCGTGGAATGGGGACGTGTTCAACACGCCCGCAAGGTCCATCATCAAAACAACTTCCGCAGGCATTTTTGGTAGATGGTATAAGTGAAAGTTAATTTAATTTTGTGGTGTTTTTTTTTGTGTTTTGCTTTTTTTTTCTGCGATAATACTAAGTTAATTTACGAATATGTAAGTTTTTTTTTCTATTCCTTTGTACGATATAATAAACTACTGCAGAGCCAGTGGAGAGTGCCGGGAAAGGGACACCAAAATGCACAACATTGAGATGACATAAAAAGGCATGAAGATGAACGTATCCCACCTTACATACGACACAAGAAAAAGAAGAATGATACATATCCGAGAAAGAAAACCGGAGAAACTACAGGGCCTACAATATATATATATATAAAAGAAAAAAAACTGTGAAGGGTTAGAATTTAATAATTTTAATCGCAGCTGTGTGGCGTTGTTGGCGAAGCAAATAAGAGGTAATGTCTGACAAAAGCGGCTGTAACACGGCATTCTCCAAGTCGAGTTCTGCAACCGCGATTGGCCATGCGTCTGGGGACGCGATAAGATCTGCCTTGGCGAGTCTACCATGACTCATCGCAACCAAACAGTCTGCAACGTAGCTGATGCTCTTCTCATTCAGCGGGAGCGGCATGCGCCTCTTTATACTCTCTTGTTGCATCCGCGCCCGAAGATAGACAAGGGACGCCGCCGTTGCGGGCGAGCACGGCGCTGGACCCTCGGTGAGTGCGGGAAAATAAAACCCACAACACTCGTACCAGAAGTCGAGTGGGACGACGCCATCATACGTACCATTCGTGAGCAGTACCTGCCACATCGATTCATCCGACTTTAATTGCTCCTTATTCAACTCGTTCAGCTCCGCTACGGTCAATGTGTCAAACAGTTGCCTCATGACAAGCCCACGCAGCCGGCGCCATTCGTGCTGACGCTCGACCTCGCGCTCCGAGGGGACCGGGGGATTTAAGCGGCAGAGGCATGTGAACAGCTGACAGAGCGCCGCGCGGTCGTCCACGGTGTCCAGTGTGAGGCGTGACAAAATGAGGAGCAGTCGCAGCGATGTTTCACCGGTCGACTCCTCGCCGAACGGAGTGGTTCTGCTATCCAAAAAAGCAACGCAGCACCGTACGACGTCACGCGGTGTCAGATCATAGTTTGGTGACAAGGACAGCGTGCGTACGATAGCGTCGCACGCCTTTAGGCGCATCGCTTCCTCACTTCGCGTGAGGGCGCCGTGTGCCGCCGCCATGACCAGAGCGTGTCCACACCGTGTCAGGCACCACACATCGTCCGGCTTCGTCGGAGCGTCGCGTATGCCGGTGGGCGCATCGCAGCGGTCCAGCGGCGCCGCCACGCGCCCCACCTGCGGCTCCAGCTGTAGCGAGCGGAGGAAAGGTCCCTTCTCCACACCTTTTGGCCGCACGACTGCATCCAGTTCGGCTGCAACATACTGGGCGCACTCTTTTGTGAGTAGGCAGCAGTAGTAGTACAGACCGCCCGCCTCGCCGTCCAGCCGACGCAGGCGAGAAGCGGCTTCCACGAGGGCCAGGGTGTGCTCCGGGTCCAGCTTTTCACTGAGAACGGACTCGCTGCTCGCAGGCTCGCGGCAGCGCAGAGAAGCGTGGTCGTGCGCAACGCCCATCAACAGCGCTGTTTCACGGTCCAGCCGCGCCACCTGCGCATCCGTGAGACAGAAGGAATAACTCCGCCGGGTGAAGGGGTGGGAAAGAAGGTAGACCACCTCTATGACCTCCTCAAAGGATGCCTCCGCGGCGAGCTGGGTCGCCATGCGGCCAGAGAGGCACGGCTCGACGATGGTGCGGTGCAGCGTCTCGGACACCTTTCGTATAGCGGCGTCCTCCGCCTGCCCGGGGTCCCGCTCAACACAGCTGCGGAGCAGAAGCTCCAAGTTGGTGAAGACAGAGAACCAGGTGAAAATAAGCGCATCAGCTGTCATATTCTCCCCGACAACGGTCTTTTCCAGTCGCCCCAAAACTGAAAAAAGAAGCGAGGACAGCTCCGCTTCTTTCTTGGCACGCTGCCGAAACGACACATTACCCTGAAAACGCGGCATGCTCACTTCTTTGCGCAACATCGATATGCTGTCCAGAACCGTTTGCAAGCTCTGGTGCTCGGTGTCACTACCAGTGCCACTAGCGTGGCCACCGACTGGAGCATCCTCTTTTCGGTCCGCAACATAGCCTTTCTTAATTTCGTCTAGTAGCTTCAGTCGATCAGATATACCCAATTTGTTCTGCTCCTTTACTTTTTCATCCAGCTTCCGACTCCAGCTGGACGGGTCGTACGTGAAGTGCTGGTGCGGGCGGTAGGTGTGGGAGTGATTCCATTTGAATCTGTTTTGTCGATCCTGAATCTGCTCATTGTAGTTACGGTCTGGGCTATAGGCACGTTTGAACCGTCTCTTTGGCTCCCACACGCACAAGGGGAAAGACGCAGCCTTCCTTTGAAAAGGACGCATTTCTAAAACTCAAGGAAGTGCCCAGAAGATAGAGAGGGGAGAGAGAGAGAGGGAAGGAGAGAGTGTACCAGAATTGCACAGAATACTACAAGAAAAATTTGGAATGGAAACAAATGAAAAAACACTGCTAGCGCGCAGGCAGGTACGTGAGCGCATGATGTCGGCATGCATCGTACCGAAGTCACCACATATTTCCACAGGTTGGACTTAATGCCAATTATAATAGTTGTTTTAAAGAATTAAGGTAATTTTTTCTTCTTTTTTTTTAGCTTTATTATTATTAACGGTGTTATTCCTCCTTAATGCTCTCTCGTTTTTGTAAATGAAAAAGAATGAGTCTGACCCTTACAGAAGAGTAGAACAAGAATAAATAACTATAAGGACAAGGAAAACACAAGAATATTGAGACAGATAGTGTATCACATCCTCCTTCTCAAGAGTTTACAAATCATCCAGACCAGCCAGAGGATCGTCCATCACGACCTGGTTACGATCGAGGACGTTTGCCTCCTTCTCCTCATTGCCGTTGTCGTCCTCATTGACAAACTCGTAATCGCCGTGCGTGGCGTCGCCGCGCTCCTCCGTGGAGCGGAAGTCACGCGGGATGACGTTTTCCTTCACCAACGTGCGGACCTCTGCCGCATTGTACCGGTGAATAATATCCACTATATCGTTCTCGTTGAAGTCACGCTTCTGGATTAGCACAACGTCACCGGGCGTCACCCAGACCTTGCGGACCATCGCGCCGCGAACGCGACCAATCACGGTCGCCCCGCTGGCTAGCTGGAGCTGCAGATTGAGATTTCCGAGGGCCTTCTTAGCCTGTGCGTACTCCTCGCCCTCCTCGGCGTATACCAGCGCACGCTTCTCGTTGAATTGGTTGCCTTTGGCATTACCTGCCTTAAAGGACTTACCACCCTTACCCATATTCTTAGGCATTGTGACGGCTTAAGTGTGTATATGTGTGTATGTCTGTAGGTGTAGATTTGTCTTCAAAAGACTGATATGTGTATACTATCAACGGGCGAAAAAAAAAAAAACGTTCAGAAGAAGACGGGAAGGGGGGTCACAAATGAAAAAAATAATATAATAATTCGGATATAAATGGCGCATCTAACTGTTTCTCCATCCGCTTACTGCACACTGATTGCATTAAATGCAGTGGTCTCGTTTGTGTCAGTAGAAGAAAAGAAAGGCACACAAGAAACGGATAAAGGAAAAGGAAAACTATCGGATTATTATCGCACAAGGACGTCGTAGTCAAGCGTCAGACACACTACGCGCATGGAGGAAAAAAAGTTTAAAAAAAATGATACATTATTAGTTTACACACAATACTGTGCCTCAGTGATAGTAACTATGCCGCGCCTCCACGTAGTTAATCTGATTTACACGCTTAATATCTTCATGGGACCATATAATAAAATACGTTGGTGGGGCTTCAGGGGGAGGTGTTTCCTCCCCGCGGTTTTTTCCTAGCGGTCCACTGAAGTACTCATTGTTTCTGGCGTTGGGGTACGGATTCCCTTGTGCAGGGCTGTTGTCAAAGATTTCATTGTAGTCATTTCGATCCTGCATCTTTACCTGCAAGGGGGCTGGCTCACGAAACACGGGCTCGGCCTCTTGGTTCATATTCTTCTGTATATGAACCTGTTCATTCTCTCTGCTTATCGAAACGGGGCGTGACAGTCTCCTCTGCTCGGGAACCTCAAATTCAAGGTGACCGTCCGGCAGGTGCTTCCAGTCATACTCCATAGTGTGGAGATTATAGTGGGTTGGCTTCCCCGTAATCTCTTGCTTTTTCTTCGGCATAAGGGGAAACAAAGAAAAAAAAAGATTTGCTTTTTTTTACAAAATGATACAAAAAAAAATATGTGTGTGTGTTTGCAAAGAGGTACACCTAAAAAAAGACAGTCAAAGCACCTACTTTGGTATACAAAAGAAGAAATGAGAAGATAGGTGGTAAAAGAGAAAAAAAAAGTAAAAGAAAGATCAAGGGAGAAAGCATCAATAGTTTTCATACACTCGTTACAACACGGGGTGTAGTTCAATGGCACAAAAATGAAACAGGGTCTACCGTGTAAAAGGATGATGCTACATCTAGGTACGACAGAGCGACCAGGAGCACGAAGAATGCTTTTGTTTGTAAAATTAACTTGCTTATATAATTTCCAATACTGAGAGTACTATTGCGCCTTTCTTCAAACAAACAAACTAGATACAAGGCTGTTAATACCGTAAAGAACCAAAACGAGAGGAACTAAACCTACCTTCTGTGACGTTGTAGTATGACTCATTACCGACCTTATCGTGCCCGCCTTCAGCTTCCTACGAGGGATGGCAGCGCGTTACTTTTTCGAGTCGACGCCGCCTTCGCCGGAGGCGCTGAACTCGTCGTCCTCCAGATCAAAGTCCTCGAACTCACCCGTGTTGGAGAGCATTTCATTATGCCACTCCTCCTCCTCCTTTTCCGACCACAGCGGGTCCACGTCGCTCGGGTGTGGCACGTTGCGCACGCCCCAGTAGCGCAGCTTGGCATGCCGCAGGCGCCACCAGTGGTGGAACTCCTCCGTCTTGAACTTGCTCGCCCAGCGGTCAAACGCCATCTGCATGTGCGGTGGGCGCTGAATACCCTTCTCCGTCTCAATGATGCGCGGTGGCAGAAAGAACCGCTCGGGACCCGTCGTGTAGTCCTCGCCCTTGTGGTTGTCACTGAGGTCCCTATTTTTGTATTCTACAAAGTACATGGCGACGTTATCCGCGCGGCGGCGCCCCTTGAGGCGCGTCATCATGGCGTACTTACCGGTCATGTCCTTGAACCGCCGCGGATACTCGTCAAATGCCTTGTCGACCATGAGTGGGTCCTGCAGGAAGTACGCCAGCTGCTGGCGTGAGTCGGTGTCGCCCGCCTTGGCCAGCTCCACCACGTGGTCGGCCAGGATGCGCAGCGCCGGGGCGCGCGCGCCGCCAACGATGACGTGGTCTTTTCTAATCAACTCCGTCACCATGCGGCGGGCAATCTGCTGGCGGTGGAACGGCGAGCGCGCCCGGAACTTGGGCAGCTTCCCGCGCTGCCAGCCGTAGTCCGCCATGAGGGGCTCGGACACGTCCCACGGCTTGTACGTGACAGTCGGGTTGTCGTCGATGCCAGCGTACCGTGCCTTCTTCACCAGGCCTATCACAGGGGCTGGGCGCCCTAGGAGTCCACAGCAACGTCGAAGCATATTCACTTCCCTTGAAGAAGACAGCGGTGTGTGTCAAAGAGAGAGATCAAGAGAGGTGAGGAGAGGGTGAGAGGACAGAGATCCGAGAAGAAATGAACAGGGGTACATGTATCGAAGCTGTGCGGCACTGTACATGTCTGAGGACGGAGGAACACATTGAGCTTCTCCTCTATCTTGTAGGAGTGGTTTTTATTTTTTATTATTCATGTTTACAGAAATAGCACAGTAATCTAGTACTTCAACGCAAATAAAACAACACTAATGACAAAAAAAAAAAAAACTAACGCACATACATAAATACACAACACAAAAGAAAAAAATACAGCATTTTTAATGAGGTTCAATGTGTTTTTTGCTTTCACGCGCGGAGAGGCAAAAAAAAGAGAAAACAAAAGCTAAGCGTCTCTTTTTTTTTTTTCTTGGAGGGAGGGGGGGGGGGGGCGGTTCACGCTTACTTCAACTGTTCTTTTTGGATGGTACGCTCACTTGCAATATCCGCTATACTGTTGAGCGATTTCTCTAGCTTGTCACACAGTTTCGAATTCAGAATATTCGGAAGCATCTTCTCGGTCACCCCAATCCAATTCAGGATAACCTCCGTGTTCACCGACACATCTCCTCCAAATCGCAACTGCGGCGAGAAATTAACGTTCTTCAGTGCCTTCAGCACCCGTACATCTTGGCTGTCTAGCTGTATCTCGTGCGGTGCGCCGTCGCGCTTCCCGGAGCGGCTCGGGTCCACGATCGCTGCCGGCGGTGGCATCGTGAAGTTGGCGTCGACGCGGCCGAACTTCTGGAACACGGCGACCGTGCTCTTGTCGGTGAAGGACTTCATGAGCGAGATCATCTCCTCGAAGTCCTTGAAGCGCGGATTGCCGGTCCACGGGTGCGTCTGCTTGAGTCCCAAGGTGAAGCCGATTTCGTGGCTGCCAAGGACCTGCCGCGTGTAAAGCTCGAAGTAGTTGTCTCCCTTGAACCCCATGATCACCACCTTGTACGTGCCCGGTCGGAAGAGCTCCACGTCGTGTGTCTCGATAATCACGACCTTCTTCACCGCCGTGTACTCATCGCACGGACACTCGGCGAAGGAGAGGCGGGCCTTGGGGAAGCTGGCCACCACGCAGCCGGTCGCCGCCTCGCCGGAGGAAATGGCGCCGAGCAGCAGCGTCGTGTTCTCCACCATGAACCGCAGCTGCCCGCACGGCGGATGCGTCAGCTGGTTTCCAAAGAAGGGCAAAAAGGTGGGGCTGAACGCCTCGACGGCCATGTTCGGAGACGCGGGCTCACTGCCACTCATAGTGGGCATCTTGAAGGGTGCGCGGGGCGAGGAGGAAGAGGACGAAATGCGCGCGCTTTCAGACGTACGGCGCGTCACCAAGTCGCGGAGCTCAGCTGCAATTTTACTCTGCTGTGTCGACACGGCCTTATGCTCTTGAAGCTTGTCGAGGGCCGACCGCTTCTGCTCGGCTACAGTGAAACTGATGCCCTTTACAAAGGTCAGCAGCGCCGGCACGGTACTCGGCGTGACACCCAACGTGCTACGGAACAATAAGACGTTGAGATCGGTCGTCGTGTACTCCTCCTCCCCGATGCCGTCCATTGCATCCACATCGAGACCCGTGATCTTGCACTCGAAGATGTCCTTCAGCTGCCGCTCCTTAAAGGTGACGTGCACCTTCTTCACTAACCCCCTCAACCGGAAGGTGCGTCCCTCCTTCGACCGTCTGAACTCGTCGTACTCCTCGACGTTTTCGATGATGAAGCCCTGCAGCATGACGTCGCTCAGTTTGGCACTGCCCGAGAGGACACCTTCGGACTGAATGGACACATTCGACACATGCCCTCGCACGCGCTGCGTGACCGAGCCCAAGACGCTCACGTTCCGCTCCAGCGCCAGGCGGCCGGTTCCAATAATCAGCTGATGGCTGTTACCCGATCCCAAGTCAATGTAACAGTACGCATAGGAAGTGTAGACCACAAAGAGACTGATGACATTGCCATGTTTGTCCGTTGGGCTGTTCGCTATGCGGGACTCCTCCGATAACGCCGCGGTGCGCGCGGCATCCTGTCGCCTGTGGTTGCTCCTCTTCTGCTCGATTAACTCCGTCACGCTGTGCAGCGTCTCCTTCAGACTGTACGTCCACAGCTCCAACACGGTGAAGAGCTGCGAGAGGTGCTGCACGCGAAGAATCACGTTCGGTTCACTGCCTTCCGCATTGAAGGGCAGGTTGAGGGCCATCGATTTCACCATACCCACGTCTCCGCTTCGCTGGCTCAGGATCAGCTCCGCCTCCGGCAAGTACGTCTCAAACGACTTCACCTCGAGCTTCGTCTGGCACTCGGCCTTCAGACGGACCACGTTGAGCACGATGGAGCTGTCCGCCTCGTTGTTCACCAGTCGCTTCTCCTGCGGAAAGAGGCACTTTTTGAAAATAAAGTCGACGCTGCCGTGCTCGTCGAGCATCACCGTGAAGACGGTGGAGGCCAGCGGCTCCGTCGTGAGAACTACCGAAAAATGCGTGAGGGAGAGGTGCACGCAGAGGAAGCTGTTTCGCTTCACGGGCAACACGCTGACGCCCGCGGGAGCAGCCGCCTTGTGCGCCGGCGGCGGGCTGCTGCGCTGGCCACGCAGGCGCACCTGATGGTCCACGCGCAGGTTTGCGAGCGTCGTGGCGAAGGTGCGAGGAAGGGGGATGAGCAAGTCCTTGAGAGAGCAGTGCAGCGTAAGGTTGAGCTCCTTCACTTTGGGCTCCAACTCCTGTAGCAGGGCAAACACACGCTTCCGGCGCTCCACGTGGTCTCCCGCGAACTGAATGCCACAGTCTCGTATCTCCTTCGCGAGCATGGTGACGGAGGGACCGAGCTCAATCGTGCCTGTGCGTATCTCGCCGCGCACCATCGTGTGGTCCAGCACATCCCACCTTGAGCTGGTCGTCCGTGCCACCTGCAGCACCACCCCGGGGAAAGGAACGACGGCCAAGCACTCCATATCTTTGTTACTAACACCGCTGGTCGGCCGACGCACGCGCTTGTACATCTGCTCCTCTGCCGGCGTCACCACCCGCGCCGTCTTGTCTTCGCGCCGTCGGCTCATCGGCGCATACTTACGATCGAGTTTGCTGTCCAGTCGTTTCAAGGGGTTCTGCGACCCCTCGGCCCGTTTCTTGAGAGCAAATATGCGGACCTTTCCGGAGCCTAGACGGGCGCTCAGATCGAGCCGGAACACGGAGGCTTCGTGGTCACCCTCCCTCTCCTCGCCGCACGTCGCGCACGCGGGGCCTGAAGCAGCTGCGTTCAAGTTGTCTGTGGCACTCGTGTTCGCGCTCTGTGGATTGGAGTGGCCGTGCATCTCTTCCATGAGAAGGCCGGTCGATGTTGGAGCAGCTTCGCGGAGGAGCTGGCTGAGGATGTTGATAAACTGGGAAGACAAGTGGATCAAGGGGCCGGAGAGATCCAGCACCACCACGACGGACGTCTCTTCATGCTCCTTCTGGAGCCGGAATGACGACTCGATCAAGTTGATAAAGACTGTGTTTCGTGACTGCTTCACTTCCGCATCCGCGTAGCTATTCAAGTAACCGAGTCCGCCCATAATGAGCGTGTGAGTGAGCAGCTGCGCGGCGACGGTACCGCTGTCGATAGGACTGCCCTCGCTGACGTAAAGATACACCCTGTTCGTCAAGAACCGACCGCGGAACTTGAGGGAGGACCTGTACCCCTTCGTGTCAACACCCTTGTCACCATTGCTGTGCCCACTCGCTAAGGACCGCTGCAGCACGAAGGGCGTAAATTGCTTCACACTCTCCACACCGCAGATGAGCGACGTGTCGTCGATCTTGCATTTGAGGGCGACCGCTGGAATAAACTGTCGCCGCTTCAAACAGGTCACATTGTGGACGTGGAACTCGGACTTCCCACAGGAGAACACTTCCGGCGCATCGTCCATGAGGTTCTTGTACACGGCATCGCCCAATGGGACCACAACCAAGAAGTTCGAAATGGTGGCGACGAACTTATGCTCGGAGGTAATCTTGAGAATCTTCAGCAGGTCATCCTCCTCCACGCCAATGGCATTCCGTCGCTGGAAGGACACATTCTGGATCACCTTCTCCGTCACAAAGCGCACCTGCGCTGCCTTGTCCACCTCACTGCGCTTTATCAGTGCCTCGTAGCGCTTCTTCTGCTCTTGCAGCTTTTTGAATCGCTTGTGGGTGCTCATTATCAACCGAAACCGCTCATTCTCCTCGACCGCCGCGTTCTTCAGCTGTCCAATGTCAGACTGTGTCTCGTCAAGTAGTCGCTTCAGCACAAACTCCAGGCCAAAGCGCAGAATAATGAGCGGAGAGTAGATGGACAGGTTCCATTGGGATGCCGAGTGCCCTACGTTATCAAGAAGGGCCTTTTGGATATCGGGGGCGCAGCTCTGAAAGGAGGCATCCGTCTGAAGCGCGTCCTGAATTTCGTTACTCGAACTTGTTTTTCCACTGGACAGCGTGAGCGACAGCTCGGCGGAGCCCCAAATGAAACCACCCAGCGCATGCGTCGCGCTGCCCTCGGCGTTGGAGGACACCTTATTGCGCGACGCGGATGAAGTGCCTTTCAGCGGGGTGGGAGTGACCCCACCCCCCGCCGTCGCCGCACCCGTTTTGGACACCTTCTGACTCTCCGCCCACGCAGCGCGCTGCTTTGCGATCAGCTGGTCGTGGTCGTCGCGGTCCACCACGGCTACCTGCGCTCGCGTCACGTTCACCACCCAATGCAGGAGCACGTTCTTGGCCTGCGACGAGGACTCTGCCGTCGCGTTCAGGCGGCGAATCGAGAAGCGCAGATTTGCCATCGACGTCAGATAGGCAAACTGCAGCCCTCTCAACAAGAAGAGGAACGTAAAACGACGCGCTGGCTTGCTGGGCACCGGTGACCGCTGGCCCTCCCACGTGTCAACGGTGGAGGACGTCAAAGTACTCATGTTCACCTCGCCGCCCACCGGCACCTTCGTGCTCACTGCAGACAGCAGCTCCTTGATGCGCTCCGCTGTCAGCAGGGTGTGGTTGATAAACAGCGGCGTCACAGTGATAGCGATGGTATCCATCATGAGCGTCGCCAGCACCTTGATCGGGTCCAGCGCGTACGTCGTGTAAATGTTGGGCAGTATCACCTGATACCGCTCCACGGCACTCGTCTTGGAGGTGATGGACAATGGATGCGTGTGGACCTTCACACTGAGTCGCCCGTTCGAGGAGTGCTGCACGATGGCGAACAATTTGGGGAGCAGAAACCGTTGCGAAATATTCTGTGGTAATTCCACGACCCCCTCAATACTCTTCGCCTGCACCGTTACGACCAGTGCGGAGTTTTCGGCATCCCTGGGCCGCTGCACCATCGATGCCGTGTCGCTCTTCCGCGGAGAAGGAGCCGACGGAACCGTGCTGAGGGCGTCCCTGTGCCTCTGGACGGACTTTGCGGCCGCGCGCCAGGACAAGACGAACTGCTGAATCTGCGGGTTCACGGTCTCCGTCGCGTTGGGGCGGTACGGTGCGACACACTTGAAGCGCTCTAGCATCATCTGCACGTTCAGCTGGTCGCCCTTGAGGTTGAACTGCTCCGTAAACTGCGCCGTGAGCGCCACGTGGCCGATAACCGCCGCCAAGACCGGGGAGATCGTCTTGGATGTATTACCGTTCCTCTTTTCAGTTGGCGACGGCGCGGCCGACGCCGCCGCCCCGCTAAGGCCTGTTGTTTTGGCGGCGGCGGGCATGACAGTATCGGCGATGTAGTGCACGAGAATCTGTTCCGAGAAGAAGGAGGCGGTCGACTTGAGCTGCAGCTGCCCCGTCACCATGGGCGGCGCCGTGCTGCGGCTCTGCTTGGCTCGCTCCCGGGCACGGTTCGCCTTCTGCCGCAGCTTTTGCTTCAGCCGCTCGGAAATGGTCTCCGTGAGCGCTTCCACCTGCACACATTCCCGCGAGCTCAACTTGTCACTTCTGGCCTCCGCGCAGCCGGTGAGGTTCTTGCCTAACAGCTGCACGTAGTTCACGTCGGATTGCATCAGGCACACGTCCAGCATGTGAAAACTGAACGTCCCATTGTACAAGAGATTGAACTTTTGCTGTGCCGCATCGTCTCGCGGCTCATCCGATTTCTCCGGGGAGTTCATCGTAAACGAGTCGCTCAAAACATTTTGTTGCTCACTGCCTTCCCGCGACATTCGAGTCGAATCGCGGTTCTGCGCCAGATGCAAGCACTTGATGATAGAGGGGAACACCTTTACGCGGAACGTCTCAATGTCGCCTACGAACTGCAGAGACAGTGTCTGAACCTTCTCATGCTTTCGACGTTGCGTTTTCAGCACAAAGTTTGTCATGGGCTTGCGCAGCTCAAACTTGGACGCCGAGAGATTATCCACTTTAATGTACTGGCCGCTCTTGAAGCTGTTCACAACCATAATCTGCACAACCTGAATACTACCTTTGCCTTGAACCGTGCTGCCCTTGTCCGTACTGACGCCAAACGGTGTGGACGAGGCGTCCCGATGCACCGTGGGCACCGACCGGTTGTTTGCCTTTGTCGAGAGGGGGTTATCCGTCCGGCCGGCCAAGGACCGCTTCTGATTGAGCACCTGTACATGATGGCGCACGTCCCCGACGGTGCGCTGCACCACGTCTGTCAATGACAGCGCGTAGCACACAAAGTCACGCGTGATGCTGAGATGGACCGTATCTAGCGTGATGCTGCACGCGCCGCCGTCGATGCCGCGTACAAAGTCCCGCTTTCCACGCCCGACAATCTTCGAGATGTAGAAGATGCATATGGTGTCCTTTGTGTGGTCATAAATGAGCTGGGGATGATCCACCTCCAGGTTTCCCTCTCGCATGATGGGCTCATACTCAATCTGTGTGACGATAGAAATGTTGGACACGTTAAGCGAAGACAGCAGTTTCGTCACCGAATTCGATGTTTCAACGCCGCTCGGAGGACGGTTGTAGCCAGTCACAAAGCGCACTGCTTGAATCGCTAGCGTGGAGCAGTACATACCCTCCACACGCTTTTCGCCAAGCGGTAAGTACTCCTTGGGCACGAGCATACTGGTCAACACCTTCACCTCCACGCACGGCACCGAGGCACTAATAATGATATCCTCCCACTGCCATCGCTTCTGTTGCTCTCGGGCCCGACTCTTCTTTTTCTTCTTATTTTCGCGAAAGATGGTAGCCGTATTGTTTGTCAAGGGCAGTGGGGCATTCACCACGATAAGGGAGCCCTGGGAGCGTTGAAACGACCAGGTGCTCGTCTTATCCGAAACCCTTCCTTTTATCATGTCCCATGTCGACAGAATAGACGCCAGCATGGGCGCCACGTCCTTCGTCAGCAGTACCGTGATGGGGTCCAGTATCTCGACATGCGTGTGCTTCGTAGTGGAGCCGGTGCGTGACCGCTCTCGGTTGTCGGCCGCGCTGATATTACCCGCTAAAAAGCTCCCCGAATCCGCCGCGTTCGACTCGTAGAATTCTTGCGCTACCACATACTCCGGAAATTCCTCATACGCCTCCTTCAAGATAAACGCAACGTTGGGGAGCGGTGCAAAGGCATTCACGTGACGATTGCCGCAGCAAGAAACATGATCCAACGTCGACACGTCTTGCACGTGCGAGTCCACCGTGAAGAACACACGGTAAAAACGGTGCATTGGTATTTTCTCCCGCAAACAGAAGCGCGGTTTCTGCGCTGTTCTCTGTGTAGGTGTGTCCACGGACGTCTGATTCGCCGCGTCCGCACTCAAGCCGGGACCAAATGGCTGCGATGAACTATTCTCGAGACCGTGGGAGCTAAAGGCGCCCGTGTCGTAGAATGAACTCCTACCACTGAAGATGTTGTCGTCAGAGCACGAGAGACAGGTTTCAAAATCGGCCTCACCTGTTTTCTTCTCGAAGCGCAAAGAGCTAGAGAGAGAGGAGAGGTCCGCTGCATTTCGATTGCGCTGCTCGCCCTGTCCGCTGCGGTAACCCTCTAGCGTATCGTGCGCCTGTGTATGAGCGCTCTCCGAGCGCCCGTCGACCACTACCGAGGAGGCACTGTTGCCACTGCTGATTACAGAAGACACTTTGGAAGATCTCCGGTCTCGTGACCGGGAAAAGGGATCGTTTAATACAAGGTTCGGGGTCTCAATGGGACTGTCCTCGTACACCACAGGCTGGCATGCTTGCGTTGGGGACACCTTCTTTGGCAACCGCGGCTGCGTCGGTGGCGCATCGTGCACGGGCAGAGAGTCACCAGCGGCCCCGTTTTTTTCGGAGAAGAAGGTCAAGCTCGTTTGCACTTGCGTTGGTGACTGCGGAGGCGTTTGATCGGGAAACGGAAAGCTGACGAGACCTTCGTAATCATTCTCTTCCACAAACTGACGCTGCTTCATGAGATGATTCTCGAGGGACCCATCGAAGGGGAATGCGGTGTACTGACGCAGGCAACAGGATGTTTGAAGATGGAACACCTCGACGAACGCCTTTTCTGACTGCGGACCGGCGGAGAAGCTGTTGTCTTGTGCTGCCTCTGTCTCACTCGTCCCTGTCGCCCTGTCCTTTATCATGGCATTGACACAAATGTCCTTCAGGGCGACGCTCATGCGCTTGTTCGAATTGCCGTCATTCAAGGAGGATCGCGCTAAACTTAAACCGTACGGTAGATCGACGGAAAGGAACCCTTCCTCCCCCACTTGTATTTTGCCGTTGACAATTTCCACTGCGACAAAATCGAAAAACAGTCCGTAATCCTTAGAATTATCTTCGGCTTTTTGGCAGTCCTCCATAAACGCTGCAAACTCTTTTGCCGTATCGAGCGAAACCTGTTCAGCAAACCGCGTGTAGGCACCATTCGTTATGTTTCCCTCCTCGTCCGAGTCGGAAGAAGAGGAGGAGCCAAGAAAAAACACCTTTTTCTTCTTTTTGGGTTTGTAGTTGTTGTACTCGAAGGACTCGAGCAACGGTGGGGGGTGGGTGTCGCTTTCCTCCGTCAGGGTTTCTGTCGCATCCTTCGTGTGGCGCCTCTTCTTCTCACCGAAACGGTGACGAAGTGTACCGCTACCGGATGTTTCAGGCGGTTCCTCACCCTCGGGCGCCGCCACACCGCCTAACATGTCTCTTTTCTCCGATGCTCTGTGTGTGGATGCCAACGAGGCTTTACCCCTGCCACTCTTTTCCTCCGCTCGGCGCCTGGACGAGCCCTTCATGTTCTGCTCCGCTGCGAGCTCGGCCTCGGATCTGGCCTTTTCGATTTTTTCCTCCATCAACGTGTCCTCTATCTTCAACTGCTCCAGCAGGACCTGGGCAATCTCGCTTAACTCGATGAGCTGCTCAACACTGGCACTAAAGCTCACCCCACCGACCTTTACATCCATAGACTCGTGTATTTTCGGCTTGAGTGGCATACAACCAAAGTGCTTCGCGCTGGAAAGCGTGATATCGCCCACGGAGATGAACGAGCTTCCATCGTGAATCAGTTCACCAGATCGGTTATAGAATTGGACAGTCAACGGACTCAGGGTCACACTCATGTCGTTGATGGAGAATTGCTTTACATACGAGAAGGTCACCATCCCAGTGTTGATATTCACCTTGGGCGACAGCATCCCCTGTCCAACGGTCGCGTCCGCCTGTACCTCGAACAAACGAACATTGATGCTGATCTCCATGTCATTGCCAGCGGGCTGACTCAGCTCGAGAAAGCTCTTGAATTCTTTTCGCTTATTCTTTCCCGTGGTGGCGTCCGACTGTAGCCGAGCCAAGAGCCAAAACAGTTCGTCCGGGGTGATGGGATACATGCTGTCCAGAAAAATGCTGTGAAAAGTCTGAACCAACGCCTTGATATGGTGACCCATCATCGTGCCCTTTGTGTTGTGAAAATCCAGCTCCAGGTTGAAAAAGTTGTGCAACCGTGTGCGGCCGGTGGAGGGGTTCATGTTGTACCGATCCTGCGGAATCCCTTGATGGCCCACATTGAGTGTGAAGAGTCCCCTCACCTCACAGCGATCGGAGACCGCCCACGGAATCTCGTTACTCGACTTGGAGTACAATGGATGCGTCGGTGGCAGATCGAGATAGGCCTTCATGTCGTGTACCGTGACGTCAAGGGGCCGGGACACCTCATTGAGACAACTTAGCTGATACTGGTCAGACGGTAGCACCATACTAAAGACAGCCGAGCGCACCTTCAAACGGGCAAAGATGTTTTGCGACAGATCATTCGGGTCTTCGGAAAAGATGATGTTCTTCGTGTTCACGTTCAAGTGCACGGTGAGATAGTTGTCCGCAATGATCTCGAAGCGCTTCACGTTCAGAATGCAGAACTTCACGACCCGATCAAACGTGTTGAAGAGCTCCGTTGTCAAGGGAACGTTGTGATACATTTGCTGCGCGAATTGCCAGTCGTTCAGCAAGTCGAGAAAAAAGTCTACGCAGCTGAAGTAGAAGTACAATTCTGCCCCTGAGAGCTTGGGCAGGAGGTTCCAGAGCTTTCGTCCATTCCACATGATATCATCTTGACGGTCCAAGAAAAACTGCAGCGAGCTCACACGCGCCAGCACCGCCTCCTTGCCGAGCACGGCATTGGTCCACACGGTGATGTCGTTGCTGACAAAGAGAGCTTGAAGGTTTTGCTTCGTCTCACCGGGCAGCATGTAAAAGCCTGGCTGAATGTACTGTGAGCCGGCACCGATCTCCGCAATGATATACCCACGGTTGTTCGAGTCCTTGATGCCGAAAGGCGGCGAGGGCACCGGCGCGCGGCGCTTGAAGGGAACGACGATTTTCGTCTTGCAAATGAACTCGACAAAGAACTCGAAACTGGCGTTAGGCCGCGGCATGCCCAGCTCGAATTCCAAGGGCTGGATGGGTCGATAGTTGGGCGGCAAGAAAAACTGCCACAGTTGAAACCGGCAGTATTCCAACCACGGACCGTAGTGAATCTCTGGCGATTCCAGCAAGATCTCGACACCGGTCGTCGGCAGCTTCCCCCGCACAACTTCTTCACCAGCGTAAATGTTGGGCGCGTCCTTGTAGAAGACAACGTGAATCTTGCTCTTGTGCTTCCCATTCACAATAATACCAAACTCGCGGATCAGCTCCGATGACTGGGGATTCTCAAAGGTATCTGTGGGCGTGCTCTCCTTGCCGCGGAACAAGAGCTGCGCGCGATCTCGCAGCGACGGGTTCCGCATGAATTGGCTCTCGGTCAGCTTGCTGTCCATCTGCGCCATGCGCATGTCCACGTTCTCCAGCGTCAGCTCCGTCACGGTGCGGAAGAGATCGAACGACGGGCACCCTTCGCGCGTCAAGTACACCTTGCCCTCGCCGCGCTGGAAGACCGTGTGCAGGAAGTAGGGGTGGCTGGCACCCGCGCCGCCGATGTCCAGCGTGCTCGTGAAGAGCTCAATCTCTACAGAGCCGATGAAGGCGAACAGCTTCTGCACAAAGGACTTGGAGTGCAAGCGGTGGTACTGGATGCGCTTCGCCGCCTCCGTGCGCGCGGCAAGTCCGGTCAAACCCACGCCATGCGCGTCGCGCCGCATGTCCTTATCGTCGGCCTTGCGGAAGAGGTTCAGTATTTTCGTCTTGAACCCCTGATCGACGGCATCAATCTCATTCGTCGGCTTCTTCACCGGAACGCCACCCGTGGCAAGGTCCTTATACTTGCCGGTGGCGTTGTAGACGCACAGCCGCATGCCGTTCACGTGGAGCTGCACGCGGCCGGGCTGGCTCCTTATCTTGACCAGGTTGGCGTCAAACGTCTTGATGATTTCATCGCCCAGGAAGTTCATTTCCGGCGCCGCCTCGGGATGCGTGTTCCGGCCAATAGGAACGGCAAAGGGCCGAGTCAGTGGCCTTTTGAACGTAGACGCGCCCCCGCCGGCTGAAAAGGCTTGACTGATCTCTTGTTGCATATTGGTCTCAAACGGGCGGTTCATCGGCTCATCGTCGGAAAGGTGCACCTCACTGTCGACGCCCTTGGCGCGGTCCTCCTCGTCTTCGAAGGGGTCATCGTTACCGGAGTCGGTCGACGGGTTCTGTGTTTCAAGCTGCACGTTGAGCTTTTTCTTCTCCACGTCCACACTAATAATGGTGCCCTTCACCGTCTTCAAATTGACGAACACACGGCAACGCGTACCCACAAGGTTCTCGCTAATCATATACTCATGCACACGCGTCCAGCGAGGGTTTTTCAGCCAAAAGGACCAAAACTGAAACGTGAGGTAGCCGTCTACAATACGCACAGACATGTTTTCGTTTTGGAAGAAAACATTTTGAAAGAATATCCTGGCTTGCAGCGGCGCGACGTGAAAGGAACGAATCCAAAAACGAGAGCCTTTCGGTAGAATGAAGTAGCGCATGATAAAAGTGAGCGCAACACCAATCGACTTGCTCACGTACAGTAGAAGAGACAAGCAACAGCATAGCAAAAACATAATAATAAAGAGGAACTTTAAGAAGTCCCCTGTGTCGAAACTAGCCATTTTCTCGGAATTATAGATGGGTCTAAATATCTATGTCAAAGTATGCAAACACACAACCAAAGAAAAAAAAGCAAAAAAAATGTATAGACGTGCACTAAAAAGTGTGTTGTTCCTTATCAATTCACTATTCAAAAAAAAAACTTTTCTTTTTTATTCAACCATTAGATCAAAGAGAAGGAATAGAGGGGGAAACAAAAGAGATACAAAAAAAAAAGAGGGCTCCACAGCAGATTCAGCCGCAACGTGGATCTCCAAGTGCAGCAACTATTTTATCGTTGTATGAAATGAGAAACAGTGTTTTTAGATGTCTACGTTTAGTATACACTCACAACCAGAATAACCGCACAAACAAAACAAACGGGAAACGGACAAAGAACAGAATACTACAGAAGTAGAAACGTTATAGATCGTTACTGCTTGTATCGGAAGCTTCAAAACGGTTGCGCTTCTTACTTTTCTGATTCGCCTTTACCTCTTTGAATTCTTTCCTTTCACGTTTTCGCTTCTCACCTTCAAAGATGGCTTTTGTCTCTTCGCGGTTGTGATGGGCTGGGAGGTGCGTGACATTTCTGTCGTTCCGGCGGCCTCTTGTAATTTGGTTTTCTGCCTCCTTATCGCTCGCGGCAAAAGAACCACCTTTTTTCTGGATGCTACTATAGAACACTACGGGCCCGTTTTGGCTGTACTGCGACGACGTGCGCACCACGGTGGCGCCGTGCTGGGCGGGCATGGACTGCTGGGCGGAGAAGGGCGTCACATGCCTCGCTAGCGCGGCAGGCGTCTGCTCCTGCGCGGGCGGCCGGTGGACAGGATGGGGCCCCTTGGGCCTCGGCCTTGTGGGAGGCGGGCGACCTCCGTTCACGGGCATCGCACACACACGGGGGACCCGTAGGACTTGATAGAAAATAAATGCTTGAAAATAAAAAAGAAAAAAAAAGCACCAGGCGTGGAAGAGAAAGAGCGAGAGAGAGAGAGAGAGAGAGAAGT